>CANYCX010566686.1:0-15229 GCA_948193385.1 Breynia disticha f. nivosa
TAAGCCAAATAAGCAAGAAAACCCAATCAACTCACTTCCAGCTCAGTTTCCTCTCCTTCTTACTATTTCTGAGTTTTGATCTGCAGAGGTTCTGTTTTATAAAGTGAAAATGAGCACCTGTTTCTAGATGTATTGAAAAAATATATTTTTTTCAAGCTGGATGGTGAGTACGCGGGTTGGCAGTGAAGTACGCGGGGTGGCAGTGAAGTACGCGGTGTGGCAGCGACCACGCGTACTTTGCTGTCCACTGCGCGTTCTCCTTAATTCCAGATTTTCCGATTTTTCGTCGATCGTTTCGCGTGAACTTTCGATCAATCTTTCGTATATCTTTATATATTAACAATAAAACACATATTTATCGTCATTTTACGACGAAAAATATCCAGAATGTTACATAAGTGAGAAGGTATGGGTCTCTCTAGGCTTAATCAAGGTCGAGAATGTTCTCCCTTATGAATGCAACAGTTTTAAATAAGACTAAACCTAACCATCCTTAAGAAACAATTCAAATCTCGAACTTACGAAATATGTTTTGGTCTAATACATAGATTCAATAATTACTCCGCTGTCTATGACCTGAGTATTGCAGAAAAAAGAGAGAGAAAAAGGGTAATGAAAAACAATGAATGAATGAGTTTGAATGAATAAGTTTAATAATAAGAAATGAACTTAGTAGTCAAATTTTTGATGTATTGTCCGAGACGTGCTGTAATAGGTACAGACAGTGTTAAAACTTAACGAGTTAAATGAAATTTAAGAACTCTTGTAGGATAGATTGATGAATTGATTGAATTTATTTTTTTGTTTTATTTTGTTGCTTGTGTAGGATAGTTTGAAGTATTAATTTGAAAAATTGAGATATAGTTGTATATTGCGTATTTCTTGTGGAGTTTGACATATTTATTATGAGTTAAAATAAGCCTCATATTATTGTTGAAATGTTTGGTTGGTTAATGTGATTCCTGTTTTTGTTCAGTTTTGCTTAAGGACAAGCAATGATTTAAGTGTGGGGTTGTTTGTTAAACGCTCTCGTGTATTTATTTTAAGATATAAATATTCTAAATTTGACGTATATTTTGAGCATTTATCATTGAAAATAGTTCATTTATCCCTTGTTTGATTATTTGCAGGGTTCGGCAATGACTCTATATGACTTATGGAAAAAATCTACACAAAACAGAGTTAAAATAGACAAAATTTGGAGAAAATCACAAGTTACACGGGCAGCCGTGTGATTACACGCTCAAGGGTCACCAAACTACAAGGACAAAGCCATCCGTGTACTAGGAAAATTTTTTGACTTCTTAAGTATTTCACGTGTGAAAAGGGAAGTAAGAAGTTTTTTTTAACCCATTCACGCAACACCACCTAAAGCCATCAATTTTGACCATCCTTATTTTCATTTAATCAATTTTAACCTTAGCCATAACCTAAGCCTCCACCCACCAACAAAAACCTTATTTAATTCCACCAATCATCACGTCATCATACCCCATCCATCATAACCCTTAGCCTCAATTCCACAATTCCTTCAACCAATCACCAACACCTTAAGACACCCACCTCCATTCACTACACCATGTTCATTCCCTCACCACCATCACCATTATTCAGCTTTCTCCATTATTTCACCACCAATTTTCTAAAGGAGCCAAGGGCAAGGAATACGTTTAGAACAAAGAACAACGTAGATTTAAGAGCAGACGTGTCAACTACAATTAAATCTCAATGGGTATTTCAGCCGTTGACATTTTCTTTGTTATCTGTTTTGTTATTTTTTTCCATTATAAACTAAACCCTTTAGACACTTAGGTTGATATGGACCATTGTTTGTTTAACTAGATTTTGTATTTTTAGTTTTATTATTGAGATGTTTGTTGTCTGAAATTTAATTATGATATTTTTCCATTGTTGATTTCTTGAACGCGCACTTGTAATTAACATATCGTATAAGGCTAATCAAGAGATCGAATATACAATAGATCACTTATAATTAAAAGGATTTGAATGCAAATCTAGAGATAGACCGACATAAACCGTCCGAATTAAGGTCAAACTTAAATAGTAATTCACAGAACATTAATGCGGTGTTAATTAGTTTAACTTAGAAAGAGATTTCAGATTAGTTTAGTTATGATTAGACTTTAATTACCTCGAGAGAGGGATTAATATAATTTAAAAATTATAACGATCTAGTCATAAGCACAACAATAAATCTAATTCCAATTGATAGTAAACAACTTTGGGGATTTGAGATCTAATTGTTGCCATTAGTAATTGCTTTTATCTCTTAGAGTTTTATTTTGTTAATTTAATTGTTAGCTTATCAATAATTTAATTATTTTAATTTATTTTCATTGCATTTAGTAGGCCAAATAATAATAAATAGTAAGTAGCTAGTAATTTGTCTCTGTGGGATCGACACTTGGGGCTTTTAAAGCTTTTTTCTATACCGATAGATTCACTTTACTTTTGGAGCGTAGGGTAGACGACCATCAGGCTCTCGGCTTTGGTACCTTTTTTCACATAATTTTTTCCATCATGGTGTTCTAAAAAAAGCAACTCGTGAAGAGCCAATTTTCGCACAATGTAATGCGACCTAAATGACGCTTTGCGTGCTATGTGTCATCAGCTCTATTTTTTTATTCACAAACTTGCACCATTTTACAGCCCATAATTTATTTTCCTCATTGATTAAGCCCTTGGCTTGTTCTTATCATCCTTTTTTTTTCTTTTCATTCTCAGCATAACAATTCCTTATTAATGCATCTATGTTATATGATGCCAATGAAATGAATGAGAAACCAATCATGGACGCTATCATTTTTTCACAGTATTAATTCAGCATAAAACATATATTAAGAATCACACCAACCCATCTCAACATTCTCAATATAAACTAACAAGTTCAATCATTTTGAATCATCACAACTTGATCAACCACAAAGCACCACAAGCCTAACCTTTCAACGAAATCATTCTTTAGTCAATTCATTCATAATAAAATACAATCTTTCGTTATGATTTATTCATAATCAAATTTTCTTTCCAACACTTTATTTATTTAATTTATGGAACCCATCATTCACATTGATCTCCCCAAACAATTCATCAACCAATTACACAAATGATTGTAACAATCAAATATTCTTACACATTTTATGACATTCTCATTTAAATCAATTATTCTTAACCATGCACATAAGATCAATAGTTAGGTAAGTGTGGGATAATACACTTACCTTGAATTCCATAAAGCCTCGAGTTTTTTTGGCATTTGACCTCATTCCTACTCTGGATTTTGGTGTCTTAAACACACCATAAACACATGCATTAAGGTTTCTCATTCTATTTCTCAACAAATTTTCATCTTAGTTCAAAAACCCCTAAATTTAACATACTCATTTTTCTCAATCTCTAACCATTGTCATTACACACCTTTCCTTGACTTCCTTTATCCTTAACACTCATCAATTTCACAAAAACCTATCCTTTACCAAGGTCCTAACAATATTCCACCATTGTCTTTACTCTTTATTCCATTTTACCCATATGTTCACAAATTTAACCCCATTTCACAACCCTAACAACATTCTCGTCATTAGACTAATGCAAAGGTAAAAATAGGTTAAAAAGCCAGAGCCTTACTTTAAGTTAGATAGGTCCACAACGAAAGACCCTACTAGAGCCTGAAAGTGTTGGGGAGTGTTTGAAGTGGGAAAAGGGAGTATGCTTTCTTGGTATCTTGTGTAAAAATGTTTTTTGATATGATTTTTTAGTCTCTTCATACTTTTTAGTTAAAAAAAGTGCAGCACAGGTAACACAACATGGCCATGTTATTGCTTGCGCTGCTCAAAAAAAGCACACAACCATGCAACAGGTTATGTCATGGTCGTGTGAGTTCTCTGCCCATTTAATGTAATTTATGGAGCATGCACATGATCGTACCACACGACTGTGTAACTGTACTGGGCTCATTTTCTCTTTATTATTTTATTATTCCTTTACCTCGACATATTTTAACAAAATTTAAAAAGTAGTGAGTTCACGACCTTTGGATCTATTGGTCTCAATATTAAGGTGGAAATAAAGGCTGCAACAAACTCAAAGCCATTGAGTCAAAAGACGACTAAACATGCTAGTAGGCAGAAAAGCGAGGGCATCCATATTAAAAGTAGGGATCCCCAACATGAGCTACAAGTTATACTGCAAGATATGATGAATGATGCATAGAAGAAGTTTGAAGATGTGATTTTGTAAGTAGTCAGAGAAAAAAAATGGTGATTCTGACAGACATTATACTCAAAAAAGTTTCCAACAAAAAAAGAAACATCATCAAAAACAAAATTATTTTGAGCATTGTGTCTTAATGAAAGACACTCTGCCATGAATCCTATGTAGCTCCAAAATTATAATGAAATGATGGACAAAGTCATGCGCAAAAGAAGGGAATGGAATTAGATTTGTAGCATTCATCTAGTTTTAATTATATTTACATATTAATGTAATTTTAATTTTTAGTTAATGTAATTTTTAATCAATATAATTTAATTATTATTTTTTAACTATATTGAATTAAATTTGATAACAATGTGGAACATTACATTTTAAAAAATATAAAGACTAAAAATATAATTTTGTTAGTAAAATATTAATCGACTCGAAAGTTAAATTATTTGTAAGATTTTGTATCGCTAAAAAAATGTAAGTAGGGACAAGCAGGGGTGAGAAAAAAACAAATTGAACCAAACCACTTTTGCCTTTTTTTTTAAGGTTTGATTTGGAATTTTTTCCAACCAGTTAAATTCGGTTTGGTTTGAGTTCTTAGAAATACCATAACTACAAAAACTAATATTATTAAAATTTAAAAAATAAGATTGATTGAAAGTGAGGAGGATTGAATTGAAATTTGTAACTTTTTTCAATTCGTCAATCCGATCAATTTAAACCGCTAAGAGGACTCTTATTTAGTTTGATATATAAAAAATGATTGATTTAATTTCACTTATTACTTTCTAATTCGTCATAACTGACTTGATTTAAAAAAAAAACTCTCAATCTGACCATTATTCACCTATATGTTATATCTATTAGTGTTGAAAAAAATTGAAGTAATAAAAAAACAAAATAAAATTTAAGTAATGGAAATAGCACCAAGTGTGGATTCGGATGATTGAGTCAAGTCGGGTATTTTATCCGAAGGCGCATTGCTTCTTTATATGCGATTGAACTATTGTACCAGCACAAACCAAACCCCAAGCCCCCTGCAACAGAGCTTTAGTCAGTCTCTCAACTCATTGTACAATTCTCCAACCATGGACTTGCTCTCCCTCTCATCTTCAATAATCCCACAAACTCCTCGTCTCAAACCCACTAACTCTTCTTCCTCCGTCTTCCCACCTCTCCATTTCAAACCCTCAAAGTCCACACGCCCCAATTTTAGCCTTTCTACAAACTACTCTAAAACCCTAGAGCTATCTGCGCCTCAGACACCCGCGACTGCCATGAGAGGAGCAGAGTCGGACGTAATGGGGTTGCTACTCAAGGAGAGGATAGTGTTCCTGGGACATAATATTGATGATTTTGTGGCCGATGCTACTATGAGTCAGCTTTTGCTTTTGGATGCTCTAGATCCTACTAAGGATATTCGTCTTTTTATTAATTGCCCTGGTGGTTCTCTCAGGTAACTTTTTTTTTTTTAGTTTTTCGGTTTCTAATTTTTGAATGTATGTTGAGGTTCTTCATGTGTGCTCGGTGTTGGTGATTTTTTGTGAAAGTGTATTAGATGCAACATAATGGAACAATTGTTTTCTGAACTAAAATGTTAATTCATTTAGGGTACTGACAGTCCAAGGCTTTGAGTAAATGTGGAGAATGTAGTTATTGATGGGTAAAATAGTGTCGAATATTAGCTTAATTTTTCCAGCAACAGAGGTTAACTCTACCAGGGAGTTGACGGTTTAAGCCAATGTCTGTGTTGTCTATGCTGTAGAGTTTGGTGATTATGGCAGAGTGAAGTTGATTGTTTTGGAAATGGTAATTATTTGCATTTTGGAATTTAAAACTGTGATAGATGGCATTATATTTTTGTGAAGGAAGCAGATTTTGAGTAGCTTTAGTGAGAGACTTGATATGTTCGTTTGATATGTGTGGAAAGTAGAGTGTGAATATGTTAGATTATTTCCTTAGATGTACATTACCTTAGTTGACTAAATTAGGGCTGTAAATCAATAGACATATCTCTAGAAATTAGCTAAAGCAATTATGGAAATGTATGTATATAAGTGTGTATACCCGTGATGAAGACTTATCAGTTCTTCTCTATATTTCCTCTTTGGTATCAAAACCAGCCAGTGCACTAAAGACTGAAGCTGAAGTTTTCAGCACTGAACAGCTCAATTTCCTTCGGAAATACTTGAAGCCGTAACCTCAGGCCAACTTAGTGAGTGGTCCAAACATGTCTGGAACCCACCAAGGTAAACTCTACTTTAAACCTCCAAATCATGACACTTGGATAGTTGATTCTGGAGCCACAGGCCACATGACCTACAAGTCCTTATTTTAAACTTATGAACCGTCTAATTGACATGAAAAGGTGAAGTTGGAAAATGGATCTTTTGCTCAAATAGCGGGCAGGGGCACTATTGCTGTCTCACCTGATTTATTGCTAAAATCTGTGTTGTATGTGCCTAAGCTAACCTGCAATCTTTTGTATGTAAGCAGACTCATTCAGGATTCAAAATTTGTGTAATGTTTGGTGATGCTTAGTGCCTCTTTCAGAAGCAGCCATCGGGGAAGACGATTGGCAGTGGTGATTTAAGAAAGGGGTTGTTCCACCTAGCTGGGGAAGAATAAAAAAGGGGACTGCATTATGGGCTCGACATCAAAGGTTCTGATTCAATAACGGATGAGGTTATCTTGTGGCACAATCGATTAGGTCACCCTAATCTCATGTACTTGAAAAAATTACTGCCAAATAAGATAAACAAAGATGTTCCTCATTTTTCTTGTGAACACTGTATTTTGGCTAAAAGCCACCGAAGCACATACCCTCAAAAGACCTATACACCATCTGAACCTTTCTCTTTGGTCCATAGCGATGTATGGGGTCCCTCTCGGATAAAAACAAAGTCTGGGAAGAGATGGTTTGTCACCTTTATTGATGATCACACAAGAATGTGTTGGGTCTTTCTAATGAAGGAAAAGTCAGAAGTCGTTGTAGCTTTTCAGACATTTTATAGACTGGTTGAAAGTCAATTTTAGTGCAGGATCAGGGTACTGCACTCCAACAATGGGACGGAATACATAAATGAAAAGTTGGGCGTGTTCCTTAGGGAAAAAGGCATCATCCAACAAACCACTTGTGTCAACACACCTTAGCGAAATTGTATTGCTGAAAGGAAAAACAAACACTTACTTGAGGTAACGAGGGTGATCATGTTCATAATGAATGTTCCTAAGTACCTATGGAGAGATGCTCTACTCATGGCAACTTACCTTATCAAAAGAATGCCCACCAGGGTCCTTAACTTTGCCACTCCATTCCATTCCCTCAAAGGTTGTTTTCTGACTTACAAATTTTCGAATGGATTGCCATTACAAATTTTTGGGTGTGGTATATGTTCACTCTAAGGGACAATCAAAGCTGGACCTTAGAGCTGAAAAGATGGTGTTTTTGGGCTATGCAGTCAATAAAAAAGGGTACATCTACTACAATCCGGAGACCAAGAGAATTGTGGTCTCCATGGATGTCACCTTTCTTGAAACCCAATGGTATTTCCCTCAAGTGGAGAAGCTAGCAACGGAAGGAATTTCAGAAGGTAGAAATTCAGCGAATGAAGATAATTTCTGGGATGTCGATAGCTCTATTCCTCGCCCTATACCAGCTACTGACATAATGGAATTGGACTCTTTTGTTGAATCACTGCCCTTGGAGGCTCCCCCAGCTCCCCCAGAAGCTGCCGCAGCACCCACAGAGACACCTCTATTACGTGTTTACACGAAATGAGTTCAACAAAAGAAGGGAGCCTCGATTAACCATACTCCACTAGATATGACTCTTGAAACCATACCATGGGAAAGAGTGAGACTTTGCCAATGGAACCTCAACCAGTAGAACCATGACCCATATTTGAGAATGAGGTCGAGATTCTAGAAGCTACCAGGAGACTATTACCTTCCCATTGCAGTACGGAAAGGAAGAAGAGCGTGCACCAAACATTCCCTTGCTCAGTTTGTTTCATATAAGAGACTTTTTGAGAAGCACAAGACCTATGTCTCCAAGATTACAAAAGCTTTCAATCCAACCATCATCGAGGAAGCTCTGGCTAATAAAGAGTGGAAGGGAGCTGTTATAGATGAGCTAAGAGCTCTTGAAAAAAAAAAACAGAACCTGGAGATTGGTGGTTAATCCAGGTGGAAAGAAAATTGTAGGGTGCAAGTGAGTTTTTACCCTTAAGTTTAAAGCTAATGGAAGTATAGAAAGGAGGAAGGCACGACTAGTTGCAAAAGGGTTCACTCAAACTCAAGGCATCAACTTCCAGGAGACTTTTGCCCCTGTGGCAAAAATCGACACCATTCGAATCCTACTACAGTATCGGCAAGCATGGACTGACCACTTCACCAGCTGGATGTAAAGAATGTGTTCTTAAATGACGATCTAGAGGAGGAAGTGTTTATGAGTGTGCCTTTGGGATTTGAAGGAAAGTATGGAAAAAATATGGTGTTTAGAAAAATCTTTGTATGGACTAAAACAGTCCCCCAAGGCTTGGTTTGAGAGGTTCGGAAAGGTGGTGGGAGGCTTGGGATATATACAAAGCCAGGTGGATCACACTCTGTTCTATAGAAGATTTGGAGGAGGTAAAATTGTTGTCCTAATTGTATATGTGGATGACATTATTATCACTGGCAATGACGCAAAGGAAATCATCAACCTTAAAGGGAGATTGGCACAGGAATTTGAACTCAAGGATCTTGGTCCTTTAAAATACTTCCTGGGAATGGAGTTTGCAAGGTCAAAAGAAGGGATTTTCGTGAATCAAAGGAAGTACATCCTAGACCTTCTAACTGAAATGCGAATGTTTGGATGCAAGCCAGCCGACACACTAGTAGAAGCAAATCTGAAGGTAATGCCTGCTGAACCTAGAAAAATAATTGATAGGGAGAAATACCAAAGGCTGGTAGGGAGACTGATATTTTTGTCTCACACCAGACCAGACATTACTTTTGTCGTAGGACTCCTAAGCCAGTTCATGCATGCTCCTGGAGAAGAGCAGTTTACAGCAGCATACAGGGTGTTAAAATACCTAAAGGGTACACCAGGAAAGGTTTGATGATAAAACGGAGAAAAGAACTAGACATTAAAGTCTATACCGATGCGGATTGGGCAGACGACAAGAACGATCGGAAATCAATTTTGGGTTACTGCACGTTTATTGGTGGAAACTTAGTAATCTGAATCTGGTGTAGTAAAAAATAAAGTGTGGTAGCAAGAAGCAGCGCAGAAGCAGAACTAAGAGCCCTGGCTTTAGGCGTATGTGAAGCTATTTGGATTAAGAGGGTGTTAGAAGAATTGAAAGTTCCTGTTAAAACGCCTATGAAAATCTACTGTGATAATATGACTGCAATCTCTATTGTCTATAATCCTGTAATGCATGACAGGACTAAACATATAGAGATTGACAAGCACTTCATTAAAGAAAAGGTAGATTCAGGGGTTATTTGTATACCCTATATTCCTACGTCACAACAAACAGCCGACATACTGACTAAAGGACTCCTACAAGATAAGTTCAACACTCTAACCAGCAAGCTAACAATGGAGGGACATTTTCAACTTGAGGGGGAGTGTGGAAAGTAGAGTGTGAATATGTTAGATTATTTCCTTAGATGTATATTACCTTAGTTGACTCAATTAGGGCTGTAAATCAGTAGACATATCTCTAGAAATTAGCTAAAGCAATTATGGCAATGTATGGGTATAAGTATGCATACACGTAATGAAGACTTATCAATTCTTCTCCATATTTCCTCTATATGGTTATCATATTTTTCTATATTCTGAAGTCAAGTCTCTTGAAATTTGTAGATTTAGGTAATAAGTTTTTAACCTTTCATCATGTTTTTATATTTATATTTACCCTTTGCTCTGGCATTTCATGGTATTGTCCATTTGGTTATGGCTTCTATTCCATACTTTTGATAATCTCTAATTTCTTTGCGAGCTCAGTGATTATCCAATAATAGAAAAATATGATTTGTCGTGCATTCACAATAGAATTTGACGTCAAATTCTATAGACTACAATCAATGTTTCAATATGATCAGAATTTTTTCCACTTTGATCGAATATTCATTTTAATCTAGACTGCTTCAATAGTTCTGAACTTCTAATGAAATTTAGAATGATCCAATTCTTGTAATTTGACTGATTATAGTTTTAACTTTTATGTATCTAACAGTAGACTCTTCTGATAATTCTATGTAAGATACAACTGATTCATGCTTATAGTTTTTTTCTTGTGCATTAACATAAAGTTCATTGGACAGCTGATTTATTGGTGAGATTTAACTGGGACTTGGATAAATTTCAAGTTAAAGCTTCTTAATGGAGGTGGCTGTTGATAGATGAATTTTGTGCCAGATAACAAAAATAGATAATGTAGATTCTGCAAAAATTATAGCTTTTTGATATAGGATACTTATATATTGAAATGTAGGATCCTTATATATTGAAATGATCAATTGTTCGTGGAAGGCGTTCTACATTTAAATGCATTATTATAATTTTTAATTATATGCAGATAATTGCATGTTGTAACATGTGAAGAAGAGTGGTAACATGGAGAAAAAAGACTATTGTGCTCGGTGGAAAAAAAAAGCACTTGTTAGGTTTTAATTTTCATGACAATTTGACATTTATAGTTATTTTACTTGAGTTCTGTGTGGATTCACAAGAGAGCTAAATGTTGTGTTTCATATTTGACCAGGAAATGCTGTTGTAAACCAATTTGAAATTGTTGCTGGGCTTTATTTATTTCTTTACTGATGTTATATTTGTAGCTTCTGATGCAAGCATGTTTGGAAGCTGGGTAGTATATTGTCTATTATTGTGAACTTTTACATTTCTATGCAAAATATTTTTCTGTTAATTATAGTTATAGAGTTGGATAATCCATAATTGATGAACTTCTTTCTTGTTGCTGTAACGTTTCATGGAAAATCGTTGATTTTTTGCATTATCCGTAGAAAGCATAATAAATCAGTGTAACAGTAATGTAACGTATTGGATTATTGTTGATAATCTCTTTTGATATTAAAATAATTTTTCTGATTGTGCTTTATATATGCTTGCATTATAATTGAAGTTTGTTTCTAAAATATGTTTTTGATCCTATTTGTTCCTAAAATACTAATCAATAGTCTTAAACTAAGTTTTAATTAACTAGTGTACAATTATCCTTTTGGAAAATTTTATAGGAGACTTAGATTAGTCATGCGAATAAAACCTAATTTTATAAAGAAATCGTGGTTTTTTCCAAAGAATTTTTATCTTTAACCTTTGTTAGGGCATATTAGTTTTCTTTATTTGAAAAGGCTACGTTGGATATGTCGATGACATTATGGACTATTGTCATCTATGGATAAATTGAAATCATTTTCCTTGAACTTAATATGGTACTTCAAATTTTATTCTTTTCGCTTGAGATTCATTTGGACTTGAATGATATGCTTTGAAGTTTAAGGATATCTTTGTTACTTTTTTTTATTGGATATTCCGAAGGGACACAATTTGCTTGTTACTACTTTACCTGTCAACGTATTGTCTTTCATTAACAATTAAATTTTTTTTCAACCTATCTTTTAGTGCTACAATGGCAATCTATGACGTGGTTCAGCTTGTGAGAGCTGATGTTTCAACGGTAGCCCTTGGCATTTCAGCATCAACAGCTTCCATAATTCTTGGTGGTGGTACAAAAGGAAAGCGCTTTGCTATGCCTAATACGCGTATCATGATTCACCAACCTCTGGGAGGTGCTAGTGGACAGGCTTTAGATGTTGAAATTCAAGCACGGGAAATTATGCACAACAAGAATAATGTCATCAGAATAATTTCAGGGTTTTCTGGTCGTACTGTTGAACAAGTACAAAAAGATATTGACAGGGACCGTTATATGTCTCCGATTGAAGCAGTTGAATATGGAATAATTGATGGAGTTATTGATCGAGAGAGCATTATTCCTTTGGCTCCTGTACCAGATAGGGTGACCCCAACCTTAAATTATGAGGATATGCGTAAGGATCCAATGAAATTCTTGACACCAGATGTCCCCGATGATGAGATATACTAGTGTGTGGAACTTGTTGAAGGTATGTGTTGTGATACTTCTCATTCTTTCCAAAATAAAATTTTATTAGAGCAATTAATTGTTTCATCAATGAGGGTTATCTATATGAACTTGTACCTTTCAGGTTTTCAAGCATGAAAGTTCATCTTAAATGGTCCTATTTTTTTTTTTATTATTATTATTGATTTTGTTATGCAGAGAAGATGGTTCAAATGTGGGAAAACAGGTCATCAGGTTTGCAGGTATGCTGAGCTGAACATTTGAGGCATTTTCTAGCTTGTGATGTGATTCATGTCGTAGGCTTCTGAGACTTGGTTGGATGTGTTAGCCTCAGTGTACGCTATTGATCTAAGGGGAAATTTTCATGATTTTTTTTTTATAAAAGAGGGGATTTATTTTTCAACTAGTCTTTAACTTCTTTCAATTCTATGCTACAAGTGTATGGTTGAAGCATGCCGACCAGATACTTTCCAATCCAAAAGTAATTAAAGTAGATTCATGAATCTGATTTGAGAATTAAGTCTTAATTGAGATTAATTCTTAATTGTAAATTTCTGTATTCTGGTTTCATCTCATATCATCAAGTCCTTAACACATGAATGGTTTAAACTATTTGAAAATTAATTTCAGGAAGCATAAAAATGAAACATCATCATAATTAAATCAACAGGAAAGTGGAGGTGCACTTGTCAGAAGGAATGTATTAAAGTAGATTACCTGATCAGACCTCAATTGATTAATCAAATAACCCAATCAAATAATATTAGGTTAGGCATTGATGGTTTTTCTGTTCGATTTGTAACTTAGAAGCAATTTGCAGATTAATATATAATTAGCCGGAGTTCCCTTTAAGGCAGATCGTTAAGTTCTCCAATTTGTTGAGATAATGCAGGCTTTTGTCTTCTACTCTGTGTGAGTAGGCAGGGAATAACAGGGGGCAGCCGACTCCCTTATCGTTTCCCGCATCGCTTTTTTTTTTGAATTGTCGGAAGAGGGAGAGCAGCTCAGTGATGGTCTGGTCGTGGTTCATGGTTGCAGAAGGTGAAGAAACAAGACAAGAAAGGGTTGTGATTTGGGAATGAGGAGATTTGGTTCGCGTTTTAAAATAAGGTCTACGTAGAATCAACTCAATTTTTGTTATACAGTCTAAGAAAACTTTATTAAATTGGTGTTTTGCATAGACTTCATATCTAATTGCGTTAACATAATAAAAGAGTGTAATTATTTCCTTAAAATAGCACTTTGATTCTATATACTAGTTAAAATTCATGTACGCGCTTATGCAGTAGCTTTCGATCTCAAGCTTTTTGACTTGATGAAATTCCTATGATCTGTGGTCCTACCGATGTGCCTCCATTCTACATCAATCAAGAATCCAATTCTTGCTAAAACATCAATTTGTAAATACATCTAACTCACCAAAACCAATGTTACACAAAATATATCAAATCTTTGATCTTTCAGTCGAGATTACGATTATGGAACTATTACGTTTACTGTCATGGTTGTGCTTCTTTCTTCTATGAATAGTAAATGTTAAAGTGTCAGGAAATTGAAAAATAAAGTTGCGGAATTAGATTTGAGAATAAGAAACAAAGGTACAAATTTACATGGTTCGATCAATGTGATCTACTCCACAGACAGAAAGAGAGTACTCTTTATTGATGTATTGGTCAAAGAGTTACAATGAAGAGAATAAGACATCTATTTATAAGTTTATACTTGACAACTAGTAAAAAACTTATTTTGCCCCTAGTGTCAAAACCCTAAATCTGTACACTCTAAATAGACTCCAAATACCCAAAAGAGAAAGTTGATACAACTCAACAATTCTCCACCTTAGATCTATTTTCTCCATTTAATACAACAAAGTTCTCAACATATCTTCCAATCATACCCTTAATGGCTCAAGCTCAAGTTTTGCGAACATTCACCAAGTCCAAGCTATACCTGAACTTCTCAGTGGTCAACGACTTACTCAACATATCTGCAAGATTGTCAATCGTGACTACCTTCTCAATGAAGAACACCTTATCATCAATCACACCTCTGATAAAATTTAATATGATATTTATATGTTTTGTCCTCTCATGGTACATAGGATTCTTTGCCAAACACAAAACACTCTAACTATCACAATAGATACAATGTAATATCCTAAAAATTTGGTAAAAAAAAAATACAGTAAAAATACGTATAAATACGTATAAATTTTTTGCGATAATGAAATAAGAAATTGTTAAGAATTAAATGAAGGAGAGTTTATGATAATTATATTTAGGATATGTTTTCCGAGAATTTTGAAATCGGAAAATTATTTGGAATCGGGTATAAATAAATTACAAAGCAAAATGGACCCGATACGACTGGAAGGTCAAAATCATAACCTTCCTAACTCCACTTTGCCGACTCATTCCACCCAAAATCACTTTCTTTCTTCCTTTTTCCTTTCTTACTTTCTTTCTTTCTCATTTCTTATTCCTCTCCAAACGTTTCCTTTTCTTTCTTCATTTAGAATCCATTTTCAAGATTAAATCTATCAAATCTTGGTGTAATCTTGGAGCTAAGAGGTTAAGGAACAATCAAGGAGTTTTTATTTGGTAAGTTTCCTTAAATTTTGGTGAAAATCCCGTAGGAAAATTTTATTAAATTTTAGAAGGTTGTAAAACCTTCATTTTAGCTCCAAATGATGTGAAAATTGGTTCTTTAGGTAGCCTAGTACGTGTACTAAGTGTTAGTAACAAGATTTGATGGTAAAACATAGTTTAAGTTCATGAAAATGGTGATTTTTGGAGGGATGTCTAAAAATCCGAAAATGGTAAATGTTGACAATAGGTTTATTGTTAAGTATAGTAATTTGTGGAGGTTTATTTAAGTTTAAA
>CANYCX010566773.1:0-18218 GCA_948193385.1 Breynia disticha f. nivosa
TTTATCGGGGATCGGGTCGGGTTTCGAGTTACCCAATATTAATTTTATAGGGGACGGGGTGGGGTCGGTATTCAATAATCCCGCCCCGTGCCCCGCCCCGAACCCGCCCCGACTATATATATGTATATATATATATATATAATAATATATGATGGTTTATACGTTTATTATCTTGTTATATTTTTTTATGATGTCTTGAATTATATTCATATTTGTTGAAGATTATATAAAATAATTATGTTACTTAGAAAATAAATTTTAATTTGGCGGGGTGGGGCGGGGCGGGTTTTGTTATTATTCAACGGGGCGGGAACGGGTATTAGTTTACATACCCCAACGGGTAATAGGGCGGGTTCGGGAACATACTTTTCGGTGCGGGGACGGGGACATCATAACCCGTCCCCGACCCGCCCCATTGTCATTCCTAATGTATACCTTTAGTAGATACTTCTTTCTGAATTTCTTCAGAAAATCATCTCAGGTAAATACTCAAGAAAACTCTTTGGCATATGGTATTGTTTTTCACCAGCTATACACATCTCCTTGTAATACTGACATGGAAAAATCTAACTTATCTTATATCCTTTCTTGCATAATTTCAAACACTCTTTCTTTTCACTCCAACAGTCTTCGACAAATATTAGATCTTTAGTTCCTCTAAACTCAATAGTTCCCAATTTCTCCAACTCCTTAAAATTCTTGGATCTCATCAAATAAAGCTCATAGGAATATAACGGCCATATGGATAAGTTGGATCATATGGCTCGTGATGTGATGGATCGTGAGACATCTATACATTGTCTTGGGGGTCTTCTACTCCTCTCTTTGATGACTGTCGTGGGTGAAACATATCTATAAAATAGGAATAAGAATGATTTAACACACTTTTCACATAATACACACACATATGCGTGTCATGATTCATATGCAATCAAGTTTCTCAAAGAATTATATCCCTACTCGATACTAAAATATAACACCCTAAATTAATTATCGTATTAATTGCATAATTATTGTCTTATTTGCTCAAATATGTTAATAATTTAAAACTTTTTCTTTCTATTTCATATTGCTAATAATCATATGAACTATCTGTTATTAATATATTAATTATTTTACGATTTCTAAGAAAAAATTATACAACACGGTCTGAGGCATGGTTAAAACACGACCCGTATTAGTTCAACAAACTCATGGACATAACCTTGTGTTGGAATAGCATACTCCTGCAATCAACTATGCAATATAGCACAAACTCAAAATGAACATACGTAAGTATGTGTATATATATATATATTTATATAATCAACATACAACTAAACTTATACTATCGTCAACCATACTATTATAGGATCTAGGCAAGCTCCAGAAGGGGGTTGAATAGAGCTTGGATAGAGATGCAAATGTTTTTGCGAAATAAGAAATAAAAAATCATGAACACATGATTTAGAGTGGTTTGATGATAACACTTACTCCACTACCTAAGCTCTCACTAAGGATTTTCTTAACCTCTTCACTATTTTCACTTTTCAAAGCTAAGTAATAACTTCTTACAAACTTGATTTCTAACTCAAGCAACCTTACAAAGTGATTTGATTTATGGCTCAAATCCTACCACACTATTTGATTTGACTTGCAGCTCAAATCTTACCTCACAATCTTTATGACTCAAATTCTACCTCATTATCTCTCACAATGAATGAGAAATAAGAACTAACAAATGATTACAAGATGTGCAACTAGTTTGAGTAGAAATGAAGAACTATGTTCAACTTGCACAATTTGATAAAACAAGCTTTGATCTTTGAAAGATGCAGTAATTTGATGTTTTAAAACTTTGGAGTCCTTGTCTTCTTTTGTTTCTGGTGTTGGAGTGGCTTTACATAGCTTCTCTTAAAAATGTAGTCGTTAGGCACATTTGGGCAACTTTTGGAACCAACTTGAACAAGTGTTTTTTGTCACTATCAGCTCTATTAATTGACTGGTTTAATTTTAACTTAAGTAGATAGGCTGCTCTAGTCGATTAGTTTAATTCTTACTTGAGTAGAAAAGCTGCTATAGTCAAATGGTTTTTGCACTAGTCGACTAGTGGTGCCTTCCAAACTCTATAGACCTCGATATTTAGTCAACTAACACATTGCTAGTTGACTGCTCTGCCTTGCAAATCACTTTCAGTCGACTATAAAAGTTACTAGTCGACTTACTTGAACTGCCAAACTCAAATTTGAATTTTTCAAAAGTGGTCATTGATTTCCTACGTCATTTTAAAGATTTTTTGACTTTTTTTTATTACTTGGCTCAATACTAGTCAAGTGGTTTGAAAACTATTCGATTGGTTGGGTTTATGGTTCCCTAACTAGTCATTGCACTTCTTCTTTTGACCTACACAGTTGTATTAGTTGACTAACACTTTAACTAGTCGAATGGTTTATCCCGCATACATATTTTACTCGAGTATAATTAATTTTACCCAAGTAAAATATTATTTTTTAGCTTTTATTCAACTAAGCTCAAAACTCAAACTTGACTTCTCCAGCACTCTTTTATGCACATTCCTTTGATTTTAAACGCTTTGCCAAACTTGAGATTAATCTTTATCAATTTAATTATTTTAATCATTATCAAAATACAATGAGGATCTAATGTTTGCTACTATTGATCCAATAACTATAATACTACCATATATGTATAGATCATATCACCATGCTGCACACATATCTCATGCACAAATTTGTATATATACATATCAACAAAGTAATATGACTAGGTGTAGAGAGAGAGAGTGATGACAAGTAGTAGCCGACCCACTTGTTGTATCCAAAAGAGTAGCTCCTAGTTATCTATCGAAACTGAAACCAAAATATACGAATACATATTTTTATGAGTTGCAAGCTCAGTGAATAATCATTTATAATCAACAATCATATCAGGTATAATCATTTTCTAATCAAATTTGCAATAATCTTATAAATACCAAGTTGTAATGTTCATTACTATATCTATTGAAATCGTATATGTATTCAATCATTACAGTCATATATATAATCAAACAATGACATATGCACTACTCATTCCCTTTTTTCTACTCGTTCTTCATTCTTACTCATTCTCTAGATTGACCAATCTTTATCTCCACCACAATCATAATCCTCGATAAATCACATATCAAACACAATTATATCATATGAAATTGTACGTATAAGTATCGAATATTTTCACTTTATAATTGTTAGCTTACTTGTCATTATAAATCGTTATTTCTGTGTACATGTTTACATTTCAACATATAATTGCAATATTAGCTTCCTGTTAACATTTCTTTCGTATAATCGTAACATTCATGATTGCCTATGAATATATATAACATATATCATTTTTGGCATATAATAAAGTGTATTTAACTATAATTATAAGTGAGTTAGATTACTCACCTACTAGTTGAAATACTCAGAGTATCTTAGACTCTGATCTTGCTCTACTTGTATAGCTTGTCATCCTATATAATCATATATAAACTTTCTATAATAACCAATATAATTTAAAGTAGTTGAAATACTTATATGCATGATTATATACTAACATTCCATTTCAGTCTTTATAGGCATATCTAATTCTAAGATAAATTCCCATTTAGTTATTGATAATCTCTATATAGTTTTGTAAATTTATCACCTTTTAGTCTACAAATTCTAATTCTGGCTTAATTTCCTATCCTTCAACTCGATCCTACGCTCAATTGATCAATCTCTCAAAATCTCACTTCTCTCCATCTCTTTCACCATTTATTCTTCTCTCTTGAATTTCTATACCTTTATTTTTGTTTTTGGTTCATTTTAATCTTGCCACCTCCTACTTCAATTTATGAAATTCCTAAGAATTTGTCGAGTTGACATGGTTGTGTTGATTTAGCACGGCTCGTGTGCACTCACACTACCACTGTGTTGAACAACACGGCCATTGTGTTGAAAATTATTTTTTAGGAAACACAGTCGCGCTCATACTCAGCACGAGCATGCTCATACCTTTCTAAGAAGCATGATTACTGTGTTGTCAGCACGCCCCCGTTCTGAACTACTATAATCAACCTATACATAATTTAGCTCCATTTCATATTCATTCTCACATATATTAACATTCTAACTTATTTTAAAATATAATATACCCAATTTATTCTTAATTTGGTTAATCATTTCAGTAATTATTGTTGGATCAATGGTGATCGACATTAAGATCCTCATTGTGTTTTGATAATGTGTGAAATGATAAAATTCATGAACATTAATTTTAGATTTAGAAAGGTGTTTAAAATCAAAGGAATGTGCAAAAAAGAGTGTTGAAGAAATTAAGTTGAAGATTTGAGCTTAATTGAACAAAAGCAGAAGAACAACATTTTACTTGTGTAAAATTAATTTTACTTGAGTAAAATCTGTTTACAAAATAAACGAGTCGACCGAAGACTATGCTAGTCGACCAATAGAATGTCTAGTCGATCAAAAGTGGAAGTGCTAAAAAATCATTTTGGAGTGGAATTTGCTTGGATATAATGCATGTTAGTTGACTAGGGACTTGTTTACTCGAGTAGAATGGTGGCATTCTATAAAAAATCATGTAAGACTAATCTTACTCGAGTAGAATGAAGCTGAAAATTATCAAATCTCTTCTGGAATGAAGTTCACTCAACTTGAAAAAATGCTAGTAGACCAGAACATCAAGTTACTCAAGTAGAAGAATTTTTAGTTGACCAAAACTAATGTTAGTCGACCATAAAGTATGTTAGTCGACCAGAAAGCCCTCTACAGTAAAATCACTACATTTAAGGTTCCAAAAGTGACCCAACTTGTGTCTAATAGCTATATCCTCAAGAAATAGCATATATATATATATATATATATATATATATATATCTTCTTCAACTTTAGAAACAAGTAAAGACAAGCATTCCAAACAATCTACTTGACAGAAAACAAAAGAGAAACAAGCTTGCCTCCCTTTTTGTGCCTAAAAAATAGTTTTCATAGCTTTTATAAAACTTACTATTGTGAGCAAAACCTTGTATACACTTTGGGAGTGTTTTAGTTGGTAGAACTTGAGCCAAAAATCAAGTTGCTCTTGGTAGAATTTGAGCCAGAAGTCAAATCACTCTTTGGTAGGATTTGAGCCGTAAGTCAAGTTGTATTTGGTAGGATTTAAGCAGAAAATCAAATCATCTTATAAGGTAACTTGAGCCACAAATCAACTGTTTGTAATAAGTTCTCACTTACCTTGGAAAGTGAAGATATATTGAAGAGTTTTCCAAAATCCTAAGTGGAAGCTTAGATAGTGGGCGTAAGTGTTGGCACTTAACCATTCTACTTCTCATTTCGATTATGTTCTTTCTATTTTTCACAAAAAAGTTTTTATTATTCCATTAGCTCTATTCAACCCCCCTTCTAAAGCTAATCTTGGTTCAACATTTATTAATTTTTAGGATAGGAATGTTACAAATCTTTCTCCTTAAAGAATTTTGTCGTCAAAATAAATCTCTATTTACTATTACTGATATCTTTATCTTATTAGTTCTTCTCTAGATTTTTTTATTTATCATTTGTTCTGTATAACTACTATACGTAAAATGAAAATAACTAAATGTAAAACTTACCATTGAATAGCTGAGGGTAATCTCTTCTAATCTTATCCTTTGTCTCCTATGTTGCTTCTTCTATAACATGATGTTTTCAGAGAACTTTTACCATAAGAATCTGTTTAGTTCTTAGCTGTTTAATTCTATGTTCTATTTTTTTCATTGGTTCCTCAGTATAAGTTAGATTTTTTTCTATCTGTACTTTTGACTCTCAAATGACATGGGTAGGATTATATTTATACCTCCTAAGCATACTCACATAGAATACATCATGAATTTGAGCTAACTCTGCAAATAAGGCCAATCTATAAGCTAAAGAACCAATTCGCTTTATAATCTCATGCGGTCTAATGTATCTGGGACTCAACTTTCCTTTGTTTTCAAATCTCATTATACCTTTTTTAGGACGATACTTTCACCTTTTCACCAATTTCATATTCTATTTCTCTTTGGTGCTGATCAAAATAAATCTTTTTTCTATCTTGTGTAGCTTTCAACTTACTTTTAATCGATTTTACTTTTTTCATGATTTCTTGCACAAGTTCAAGTCCTTTAAATATCTCTGCCCCTTCTCTGTCCAGTATACTATACTTATACATTTTTATTCGTATAGAACTTTATATGATGTCATACCAATACTATTGTGATACTGGTTATTATAATCAAACTCTATCAATGGTATGTATCTATCCCAGGAACCTTGAAATTTTAGTACACAAGATCATAGCATCTCCTTTAATGCTTGAATGGTCTCCCAATCTGTACATCTGTTTATGAATGGAAAGCCCTATCAATTTGGTACCCAATGCACGCTATAAAGTCTGTCAGAATTTAGAAGTAAACCTTGGATCTATGTTTGATACTGTGGATATAAGAACACCATGTAGTTAGACTATCTATCTAATATATAGAGCTTTGCCAACTGCTCTAAACTTATTTCAACTCTAATAGGAAAAAAGTGCACAAATTTAATTAATCTATCAATAATTACCCACACTGCATCCTTTTTATTTTGAGTACGTGGTAATCCTATCACAAAATCCTTAAAAATCCTCTCCCACTTCCAAACAGGTATAGATAACAATTGAAGTTTACCTATCGGTACCTGATGCTCGGCGTTTACTTACTAACATGCTAAACATTTGGATACAAACTCTGCTAAGTCTTTCTTCATGTTTAGCTACCAATAATTTTGATTCAGAGTATGGTACATTTTTATCATTCTTGGATGAATAGCACATGGAGCATTATGTGCTTCATGCAAAATCTCCTATTTAATCCCGTTTACATTTGGCAAACATACACTGTATCTCATCATTATCAATTCATCCACCAAATGAAATGGTGTCTCTATACCCTGATCAATTTGTTCAATTATCTTTATACACTTAACATCTTGATTTTGTGCTACTTGTATCCTTTGTAATAGCATCGGTCTGACAACTAATGTCATAATTAACACTCCAGATTTAGATATTTCTACATTCATATTCAAATTTCAGAGAGCAAACAAATGGGTCATTGTTGTTAACAGTAAACTAGATAAAGCAACACTAGATTTCATGTTGAGTGCGCCAGTAACCACATTTGCTTTTCCTGGATGGTACTCGATCTTGAAGTCATAATCTTTGAAAAAATTTAGCCACCTTCTCTGCCTCATGTTTATCTCTTTTTAGGTCATCAAGTATTTCAAATTTTTATGATTTATATAAATTTGAAACGTCTCTCCATATAGATAATGTCTCCATATTTTTAGAACAAACACTACTGCAGTAAGTTCTAAATCATGTAAGGATAGTTTATTTCATGTGTTTATCTAAAAGCATATGCAAATGACCTTTTTGTTTTGCATAAGCACACATCCTAGTCCCTGATATGAAGCATCACTATATATAACTAATCCCCCTATGCTTAAAAGAATCATAAGGACTGCAGTTGTGGTTAGTTTATACTTTAATTCATCAATGTTTTCCTGACAATGTTCATTCTACTAAATAGGAACATTCTTTCAAAGTAATCGTGTTAGTGGAGAAACTATAATTGAGAATCCTTCCACAAATCTATGATAATAGTCACCCATTCTGAGGAAACTACATACCTCTATGTCTGTTTTAGGAGGTTCCCAGTTTAGCACTACTTCAATTTTCTTCGGATCTACCGATATTTCTTGTCTAGAAATCATGTGTCCTAAAAAAACTACGTGATCCAACTAAAACTCACATTTACTAACTTTTGCATATAATTGTTTTTCTCTTAAGGTTTCAAATACTATTTGCAAATGTTCCTTGTGTTCTTCGGTATTTCTCGAATATATCAGTATATCATCTATAAATACAATCACAAAATGATCGAGAAAAGACTAAATTATCTTATCCATCAGTACTATGAATGCTACTAGAGAATTAGTCAAATCAAATGACATAACTGAAAACTCATAATGATCATATCTGATTCAAAAAGAAGTCTTTAGAATATCTTCCTGTGCTATTTTCAATTGATGATAATCAAATCTTAAGTCAATCTTTGAAAATATAGTAGCACCTTGCAGCTGATCTGGTAGATCATCTATCCAAGGTAATTGATATTTGTTCTTAACTATTACTTGATTTAGTTTTCTGTAATCAATACACAACCTAAGGGTTCTATCTTTCTTATTTATAAATAATAACAATGCTTCCCAAGGCAAAACACTCGATTGAATAAACCTTTTATCAAGTAAAAACATAGTTTGATCCTCATTACCGAACATGACCTCAATACCTTCAGTTCTAATACATTTCTATTTAATTTACCAAGATGTGTCTTTACTTGCATGTATTCGATCATCTTTAAGGTATGCAATCATCTTTCTTAATAAAACTTGCTCGTTAGAGATCTCTTCTGATACATACTTTCGAGCTTCTGTTGCAATATTTTCATTAGCTACCTCCTTCAATACTTCATCCGCATGACTATATATAATAGCACCATGTCCTATTTTTTCTATCATGACTTTCTACATCGTTGTTATCCACCTTTAATTTCTCTTCACCTTCAATTGATCTCTCACGGAACATTCCTCAGGTGAACAAAATACCAATCATGGATCCAATACCACTTGTTAGGAATATATGCAATAGACGAAATACAAAAACAAAGAGAACATATAAGAATTTATGTGGTTCAGTCAACGCTATCTATGTCCACAGACAAAGAACAAATTATTTTATTATTAGTGACCAAAAGGTGGAAATCAAACTATATATAAGCTTAAACCAAAGTCTCACACAAAATCTTAGTTTAACCCTAATTTTTTTAACTTTGCTACCTAATTAATGTATTTAACCAAACTTATGCGTCATGTGACTTCAAATCTCTTAAGAAATCAATTGAACCAAATATTAAACTTAAAAAAGGGGAAAAAGTTAGAATGTTTGGCTTTGACCTCTTAGTGTACATGTGCAGTTGCTCGATAAATTCATTATTGTACTAACAGATCCAAACTCATGCAATACCTAATGGGATTGAATAACTCCTATGATTTCAGAAGGAATCAAATATTACTTCTTTATCCTATACCTATTGCTTCAAAGGTTTGTGCTATGATGTTAAGAGTTGAGAAATAAGTTGAAACTCCCACTGCTATCTTACAGGATAAGAGACCTATTATTATGTTCTGAATGCTGGAACTTTTTTCTTTTCTTTTGTGCTATCAATACAAAATTTAATAATTTATTCTAATATTAATTTTATATTTTTAATACAAATTTAATTTAGTAGTTCTTTTAATGTATTCAAGTAAAAGAACATAATAGTCATATATATATGAAGTGTATTTTTAATCTGAATGTAAAATTTTAAACGAGATCTATTTTAAAACGGAGAGAATATGTTTTTCCATAAAATGTAGAAACCTTATACAGTAGCTATTTTTATGGATTATATAAAAATATAGATATTTTATATATTAGCTCTTTATATGGATTATAGTAGATAGAGAAGCAGAAATGTTGATGTTTGAAAGAAATATATATATATATATATAATAATTAATTAATTAAAGCGAAAAATAAAATAAACGGAAATTTTGACATGCAACTTCGTTTAACACAGTGGCAGGAAATTACATTAGCACATTGAGGAACATTCGTATTCACAGATGTAAGAACGTCGAGATACGAACAATATTTACATCCGATTTTACACCGAAAATTTCTGATCATCAGAGAGAGAGTTTTAGAATTTTCATTATAAAACCTCCATAAAGGAATCTGATTTGTTGCGGCTAGTTGTGTGGAAAAGTGGTAAGAAATGTGTGGTAGAAATGAATATATATAGAAGGATATGTACTATTTAGTGAGTAAAATATCATTTCACTCAAAATTATATTTCAGTTTCTACACTAAATATGTTTCTAATTTAATTTTTTATAAAATAAACTATAAGTAAGTCTGTTAACTTAATTATATTTATTCGAAATAAATTATTCTTGGAATGTTGTATGAAAATTGTAAATTGAATGAACCATCCTGATTACAATAAAACCCAGTACGCTCTCTGCCCGAAAAATTGTATGTGCTTGGTATAAACATGAAAAATATTACTACTATTATAAGAAAAAGACAAGATATTTTTGTCTTAAGTGGTAAATTACCTGTACAAATGTACCACTAAATTAAACAAGATGAGAATGACTTGTTTTAAGACAAGTTTTTATTGCTTTAATGAACACTGACAAAGGATAATAAAACAAATAGATTAAGATGAATTTGTTTATTTTATTGCACAAGTGAGGTCGGGGGGTGCAGCAGCAAATAAGAAGATACGTTCACGTGTCAATTCTGATGGACACATGTTGGATTGCTGCTCCATGTAATGAGAACCGTCCATCCCATGAATGTCCTTCTCCCTCAATCATTTCCATTCTCTAGTAATTTTTATTCGACTACGTGGCCCCCGCCTCAGATCTTCCTCACCGTTGCTTTATTTATTGTGGAAACATTTCTCTAGAAAAACAGTAATGTAATGTTCACCAGAAAATGTGTTGCAGCACAGCACCACCTCTATTTTACAAATCGCCCTCCTCCTTCTATTATTGCTTTTTAGTTCAATATATTTTCGTTAATTTGAGATACCAAACAATTCTAATATTAACACTACTGCTTGGTATTGACACGACCATAGGTTTACAATAATTAATGAGAGAAGATGGATGCAGAATAAATAAAAAGAATATATAAGATTGAGGTGAATTTGATTAACATTGCGCTACTGTTAGACACTGGACAAGGTTTAAGAAAGAGTTGATAGTCAGAAAGTTATTTTTGGTAAAAAAAATCAGAGGAACTCCAACATTTCATTTCTATTTTTGGGCATAGTGCGTGAAATAATGACAAACCACTGGTCCACTACACTCGAAAGATAAATAAATAATGATGATATAATAATTTTGTATTAGAACACAGTTGTTGTAGTGGTTTGTCCATAAGCAGCTGGGAAGAGAAGCCTACAAACTTGGACTTCAAAATGCAATGAGCTACTTAAGAGTGGCAATTGGGAGAGAGATTACATTGGATATTTTAAGCTAACAAATGCTGGATTTCTCGTGAAGCTTACAACCACACCACCACCACCTTCAACCTCATTTCACGCATTTCACTCTGCCTTTTATCATATTTACACTCTTTTTTTAAGGTACCTTTGAACTTAAATACACTTTACTTTTTGAGTCTTCCTTTTACTCACAGTTGAAGCCTGCATTTCAATCCTAGCTGCTTGTAAATATTGTCTTACCATATGATTTTAGACTCTTTACGCTACTAATGACTTGGTTTTGAGCTTGCTTGAAGTTGCAATATTGCAGTATTCTGTTGCATGCGTATTTAGTAAAGTACTTCATCTTTGTGTGATCTCTACTTTACTTGGTTACTTGTGATGAACTTTTCTTTATTGGGATTGGTGTTCTGTAGTTTATTATTGTGAGTGAAGTAGTTGGCGAGTTTGAATCTTCTCTGCTACCACTCAAATAACACAATTTGGGGAGTTTATCTATCAGCTTTCTGCTATGGATTTATGCTGTATGACCTTGAGAGCCAATACCCATGTGTCAAGTAAAGCTCTTGGCTTTAAGAATGGTGATATAGAATTTTGGGGTGAAAAGATCAGAGGAAGTCTGAATAACACTTCTGGAATCAATCAGTTGGCAAGAAACTTCAGAGCTGAAAATAGTGTCAGAAACTACAAACCTGGTGTTGTTCAGGCTGTTTTGACCTCGAATAATGCTAAGGAAACTTTGGTGAGTTGATTCTTGTTTGATCAGCTCTAGAATCACACACACACACATATATTATTTGCTTGTGATCGTTCTGTTTTGTTACATGGTTTTTGGAGCTATTTTCATTACGAAGATTAGAGCTTGTTTGTAGTTGTGTAATCTATAATGATAATTTTGATCATGGATGTTGATGATTAGACCTTTCAAACACCGCTATTTGAGAGACAAAGAGCAGACCCAAAAAATGTAGCAGCAATCATATTGGGAGGAGGTGCAGGGACTCAGCTGTTTCCTCTTACCAAAAGAGCAGCAACACCAGCTGTAAGATAATTGGATTTTCGTTTCAACTCTCAGAGATGGAGTGCTTTTTATATGGTTAATGAGCTGTATTGTCATTCACTGGGTTGAGAGAGTGTTGTGTTTTGGTTTACTAATATGTTGATGATGATCTGCAGGTACCTGTAGGAGGATCTTATAGGCTTATAGACATTCCAATGAGCAACTGTATCAACAGTGGTATAAACAAGATCTTTGTTCTAACCCAATTCAACTCGGCATCTCTTAACCGTCACCTTGCTCGCACATACTTTGGGAATGGTATTACCTTTGGAGATGGATTTGTGGAGGTACAGTTCCGTCTCATTTATAGTATGTGGGAGACATGCTTACGATATTAAAGTGGTCATTTTTAAAATTCAGTCCTTTTTTCATTTGAGTAATCAACTGAAATCTCACTTGATATACAGGTTTTAGCAGCAACTCAGACACCTGGAGAAACAGGAAAGAAATGGTTCCAAGGAACTGCAGATGCCGTAAGGCAATTTACATGGGTATTTGAGGTAAGTATAAAACTTTCTATATTCCTTGGTTCATGTAGTTCCGCCATTGATGTAATGCTTACGCAGTTCAACTTGGAAACTTCAGTTTGTGTTTGATAAAATTTCTCTCTTTTTGTTAGGATGTCAAGAACAGGAATATTGAGAATATTCTGATATTGTCAGGCGATCATCTTTACAGAATGGATTATATGGGCTTTGTTCAGGTATTTTATTTCTTTTGCAATGAACAAATTGAAGGTGTCATTTTAAACGTTAATGACTCGCATTATATATTGACAGCATCATCTCGATAGTGACGCCGATATAACTATTTCTTGCGCAACAGTGGGTGAAAGGTAAGTATAGTGATAGTGTTTTAAAAGCTAGTTTATAGTGTAAAGCAAGCCAGAGATTAAAGCTTTGCTTAGGAATATGACATGGCCCCCACACCAATTTGTTCTGAAGAAGCAAAGGAGATTTCAATCGTGATGCACTCCTAGAACTTTACCCTGAATAAGTACTAGAGGGAGTGTGCTTCCATTTAATCTTATGAAGCCTGAACATCAACAACGTTTCTAAATATGTTTACTGTTATCTTTGCTTCAAGTTAAACTTTTATTCATTCATCACATTCCATTGATGTTTATCGTTTCCATTGCATTTTATATAAGTTTGTTTTTGAAAATTTCCAGCCGAGCATCAGATTATGGATTGGTGAAAATAGACAGTGCGGGTAAAATTATCGAGTTTGCCGAAAAACCAAAGGGTGCAGAACTTAAAGAAATGGTGAGAAAAAACTTAGTTCTAATGTGTACTTGCATTCTTCAAATCTTCCAACAAAACATTCTTTTGATTTTTTTGTTTTCATTTTCATTAAGAAGTTTCCTTCTGGTCTCAAACAATATTTTAGTGGTTCAGGTGATTCCATTTTCTGAAAAATTGTCTTCTAATAAAGATGTTGAAGTGCTTTCTTTGAAACTGGAGAGCACGAATAGTTTAAATGCCAAGAAATTCTCTTCATATTATGTTGATAAACTCCGTTGTTTTCCTAACATTAATATTTTGGGTACATCATATTTGCAGAAGGCAGATACTACCCGTCTTGGTTTGTCTCCCAAAGAAGCATTGGATTCCCCATATATCGCATCAATGGGAGTTTATGTATTTAAGACAGACATGTTACTCAAGCTTCTGAGATGGAGATATCCTACATCAAATGACTTTGGATCTGAAATAATTCCTGCTGCTGTTATGGAGCACAATGTTCAAGTAAGAACAAATGAAATTGACATTGTCAGATGTTTGAATCTACTTTTCGTTTGAATCTACTTTTCTTTCATTCTTTGAAGAGGCTAGTCTTTGCAGCTTAGCTGCAGCACCTTGTATTCTTCTTTCTTCTTCTCTCTCACAGTTTAGTTACAGAATTCTGGTGAAACCTATATATTAATCTGAGCTTGTTTTCCTTGTTTATGTTCGATTTACTAGGTGTGATTGATCCAGGCTGTCATTACCAAAACTTAAATTCTCACCTAACGTATCACTTGTTTTAACAGGCATATGTTTTCAGAGACTACTGGGAGGACATTGGAACAATTAAGACATTTTACGAAGCAAACTTGGCACTCACTGAAGAGGTTGGTTTTATCTGATTTTGATCAATCGTTTTCAGATCGTCGTCTTATTGGCTGCGGATTGTTCCAGGATTTTGTAGCTTTGGTTAATGATAGGCAGAGCATATTCTCACTCTTTCTTTCTGATACCTTTTTATCACAAGTCCTTTTCTTAATGAAATGTATGGCACATTGTCTCGGAGGTCCATTTCGTAGATACAATCAGAAAACCGGGCTCTTCAAGAAACCTGTGTATATCATTGCTCTTAACCATACTTTTAGTTAACATCCTTCTTTTCATAGAAACTAAAGCACTATTTTTCATGTTGAAAATCTAATGTACAGCCTCCAAAGTTCGAGTTTTATGACCCGAAGACACCTTTCTACACGTCTCCTTCATTCTTGCCACCTACTAAAATTGATAAATGCCGGGTATTTTTCAGTACTTGAATGTCATATGAAGCTCATAATTCCATTGCCTGTCTTAATTTTTCTATGTTCTGCAGATAGTTGATGCAATAATTTCGCACGGATGTTTCTTAAGAGAATGCAGTGTAGTACACTCTGTAGTGGGCGAACGTTCACGATTAAATTATGGTGTTAAGCTGCAGGTAACATATCATGGTTCCATAAACATTTACGTCTTCTTTATCACATGAAGAGATTTTGAACAAGTAGCCTTTTCAGGATACTGTAATGCTGGGAGCAGACTACTACCAAACCGAAGCTGAAATCGCTTCTCTTCTTGCTGAAGGGAAAGTCCCTATAGGTGTTGGAAGTAACACAAAAATCAGGTATTTCAGTAGGTAGCCAAAATTTACGAACTTGATTTTCCCCTTGGATTTTCAAGATCGAGTAATATTACCAGTGAGCAAAATCACTACTCTTGTTAAAACCTTTTCACCTGCATTTCTTGTTTATTTTTGTGAACTTGGAGTTGGATATGCTTTGATTCTGACGGTAAATTCATGGCTCTCTAAAGGAACACCATTATTGACAAAAACGCCAAGATAGGGAAAGACGTGATCATCATGAACAAAGATGTGAGTATAACACTCGAAAAAGGAAGCATACACAACTCTTTTAACTTGTGGCAGAGCATATATTAATGCAGGAGGCACTGACTGCTTTTACAGGGCGTGCAAGAAGCGGACAGATCTGAGGAAGGATTTTACATTCGGTGTGGAATCACCATTATACTGGAGAAAGCGATAATTGAGGATGGCACGGTCATATAAGTTGCTCAACTGTTTAAGGAACTATTTGAAAAGAGGCTCAAGGCCGTCGAGTGATCAAAGCAGCTATATGTTCAGACCAAAGAAGCTGATTGGACAGAAAATGGCGACATTTTGGCCTCAGAAGAAGCAACACCTTTATCACATGTAAAATATTGCTCATCTTTGCTAGTAAAAGGATGTTCTGAGACTTGATAGATGGTATCAGATTAAGGAACCAAATAAATGGAGTTGTAGTGAGTTTTCATAGATGTCGAACTGAGAACTCCAAAACTTGGTAATGATGTTGATTATGTTAATGATCGGACTTTGTATCAGAAACTTTCACGGGGCGAATTCTTTTAGCATTTCTTCTTTAGTTACACCTGCAACATCAATGAGTGTGTCACTTGCATGGAGCTCTCATGACACAGAGAAGGAAACAGACGGATGATTTTGTGCCACGAGAAAAAGAAAGACTAGAATTGGAAAAAGGTTAACTCAAGACGATTGGAAAAACCAGGAGAAGAAAGACTAGAATTGGAAAAAGGTTAACTCAGGACGATTGGAAAAACCAGGAGTGGTTACCAAGAAACTGTCATCAATCATAAACAGACCATGCGGCTTCATGGTTAAAAAAAAATTTCATTTCCTTAGAGAACATAGCAATGAAAATTCAAATATGAGACTGTAAAATTGTAGTACAAGAATGAAAAATAGTTATTCGGTTCTGTTCTCAATGGCAAAGCTCTAGGCACTGAAAATGCCAAACACAGATCATCGAGGCTTTGACAAGAGACTGATTAATTTAACCAGACAATTAAGGTCATAAATTTGCCGAGTTCATTGTCAATCTGAAGATTACCCAAAATCAGGAATAGAAGAAAGACACAACTGAATTCAGTAATACACACAACATGCTCAAAATCTCTTCATTTGCGAATACAAAATCAGCCAACATGCAAACTACGGAAAGAGAGTTGGAAGGAAAATATAAGCTTGATTCCCTGCTGATGGTTTTTTGGTCTGAGCCCGGTATCCCCGACCCACTGGGCCGAAACTAATCCCTATTGATGGTAAGTACACATAAAATCAACAATTTGACTACTTCAGACCAACCTGTCACAAAAAGTCAGTTGTACCATCCACCTTACACCAGGAATATGATAGGTCATTGCGTGTTTATCACAGGAAGAAGAAGAAGAGGCTGGTTGCTGTTGTTACTGATGAGTCTAAAAGCTTTAATTAGCTTAAGTTAATGTTAAGGAAGATTCAAATTTATGTATTGATTCATATGTGATTATGAATTGTGCGAATATGCTTATGATTGAAATGATTGATTTGCATGCTCGATTGGTTATATGTCGTGTTTGATAGTCGTATGATATTTGCGATGATTATGACAGCATGTTAATTGCTTTGTGAGCATGTGTGTGTGAGCATGTGTGTGTGAGCATATGTGGTCCTTGGGATCGTGGCCTTAGTGGTCGAGATTGTGATTTGCCTTTATGGTCGTGGTCTTTATGATCGATATTTGGCCTATATGGTCGAGGCCCTCGAGGTCGAATATTGGAGATATGTAAGCCCCGGGCATTAATCTTCGGAAATGTGTATGCATTTGCATACGTGATTATGTGACATTCATTGTTGGACATATTTATGTTGTTGAGCTGTTATGTTTTGCGTATGGGATGAGCTTATATGCTTGGTTTATTGAGAATGAATGAGCTTGTAGGCTTGAATGGTATGTATGAGCATATTGTGCTTCTTGATTGGCTTTACTCTTAATTGAGTTTAAAACCGTGTTTTGAGTGTACATATAACATGTATGATATACTAGAAATGTATACGATTGGAAGCACATGATGAAAACTCAACATACTTGAAAACAGAAATTTAAAGTGGAAAACAGAAGCTTGACACGCCCTCGTGTTGTCCAGCACGCCCTCGTATTTGGGTAATCTGGGAAGTGATTATGAGCACGACATCGTGTTCATAATTGACACGATCGTGTTGCCTGGAAAATTAACACTTGAGCACGACTTGTGTTGATTTGGCACGGCGTGTTGTTTGGGAGAATGACATGAGCATGCCCTCGTGTTCGTCCGGCACGAACCGTGTTGTTTTTCTGCATTTCATTTATTCTTAATGAATTGTGATTCACTTACCGAGTATATCTTTATACTCATCACTTTCATTGTTTAAATGATGTGCAGATCGTAGGTAGCTGCGAGTGGATCAGATTTGTGGTGATCAGAGACATTTTACGATATACGTCTGAGATCCAGCTCCAGATACATTTGTTTCAGTTTTGGATTTTGTATTGTATATAATATGTATATTTGTGTTTGGATAATTTTTAAATGAACTTGTTTATTTTTCGTGCGTGTTATAAATATATTTTGGACAGTCTTATGTTTTATAAAGAAAGATTCTATTTTCATTACAATTGTGAGTTCAAATTGAGAGATTTGTTTTAAAAATATGAGCTCCACATTTAGTGCATTTGTAACATCCTGGAAACTATGAGAATTTAAATATTTTGAAAATACATTAAAATGGGATCGAATCGGATCGATTTAGGTATATGGTCTACTTCTAGAGGTGGATCATTTTTCAAGGGTGGGGCTATGGCTCCAGTACAGCTGGTAGAGCTAGTGGATCAGTGGCACCAGCGGAGTCAGAATCACAGGCTAGAATGTA
>CANYCX010566929.1:0-19470 GCA_948193385.1 Breynia disticha f. nivosa
TAATGTGATGAATGTTTTTTATAAATTAGTTTCAAATTTATGTTTTTCTAAAAATCAAAATGATTTCCAAGTTTGGGTACCATTTCTTTTGGAAAAAGAAAATAATTATTTATGAAATGGTAGTCAAATTTGGGGGTCACAATTACCTCTTAATAGAGAGATGAAGTTTACTATTGAGTTGATTCCTGGTACAACACCCGTATTCGTATAGTCATACAGAATGAAACCATCTGAATTATATGAACTAAAGAAATAGTTTCAAGAATTACTTGATAAAATTTTCATTTGACCTAGTGTTTCACCTTGGGGAGCACATGTATTATTTGTTAAAAAGAAAGATGGAATATTACGGTTATGTATAAATTATAGAAAACTGAATCAAGTATCAGTGAAAAACAAAAATCCATAGCCCCATATTGATGATCTACTTGACCAATTGCAAGGTGCCACAATGTTTTCAAAGATTGACCTAAGATCTGGGTATCATCAAGTAATGATAGCACAAGAAGATATTCTAGAGACTCCTTTTCAAACCCGGTATGATCATTATAAGTTTTAGTTATGCCATTTCGTTTAACTAATGCTCCAGCAACATTTATGGCATTGAACAACAATATATTCTAGTCCTTTATCGATCAATTTGTGATTGTCTTCATAGATGATATACTGATTTATTTGAGAAATACCGAAGAACACAATGAACATTTGCGAATTGTTTTACAAACTTTACAAGAAAAATAGTTGTATGAAAAACTTAGCAAATGTGAGTTTTGGTTAGATCACATAGTTTTCTTGGGACACATGATATCTGGACATGTAATATCGATATATCCAAAGAAGATTGAAGCAGCAGTGAAATGGGAACCTCCTAAGACAGTTACAGAGATACGTAGTTTTGTAGGTATGACATGTTACTACTATAGATTTGTGGAGGGGTTCTCGATTATAGCTGCTCCGCTGATATGATTACTAAGAAAGAATGTTTTTATCCAGTGGAATGATCAATGTCAGTAAAGTTTTGATGAATTGAAATACTGACTGACCACAGCTCTAGTCCTTATGATTCCTTCGAGTATCAGTGGATTTGTCATTTACTGTGATGCTTTATATCAAGGACTTGGATGCATGTTGATGTAAAATGAGAAAGTGATAGCTCATGCCCCTAGACAACTCTAACCATATGAAACCAATTATCCAGTACATGATTTAGAGCTTGCCGCAGTAGTGTTTGCTCTAAAGATCTGGAAACATTATTTATATGGTGAGGCATTTCAGATTTTTATAGATCATAAAAGTCTGAAATATTTGATGAACCAAAAAGAACTTAATATGCGACAAAGAAGATGAATAGAGTTGTTAAAAGACTATGATTGCACAGTTGAATACCATCCCATAAAAGCCAATGTGGTTACAGATGCATTGAGTAAAAAGTCGAGTGTTGCTATATCTAGCTTACAATTAACACGTATGACTGATTTGATAGCTTTACAAAGCTTGAATACAAAGTTAGAATTAATTGAATCGGGAATGTTAATAGCAACATTAATGGTTTGACCAATGTTGTTAAGAAAGATACAAGCAACATAAAAATAAGATGAAGAGTGTATAAGGATGATTGAACATATTGATCAGGGTATTGAGACCCCATTTCAATTGGTTGATGAATTCTTGATGATTAGATACAGAGTATGTGTACCTGATATCGAGGGGATTAGACAGGAGATACTAGATGAAGCATATAATGCTACATTTTTTATGCATCCAGGAATGAAAAAAATGTACAATGCTCTGAAACAGCACTATTGGTGCCCAACATGAAAAAGGAAGTAGTTGAATTTGTATCCAGATGTCTGGTATGCCAACAAATAAAGGCTGAACATCAGGCACCAACAGGAAAACCTCAGCCATTATTGATACCAGTCTTAAAGTTGGAACGAATAACTATGGATTTTGTGATAGGATTACCACGTACACAGTCTGGTAAAGACGCAGTTAGGGTGATTGTAGATAGACTGACCAAAACTGCGCATTTCTTACTGATAAAAATCAAAATCTCTTTAGAGCAGTTGGTAGAGTTATATATACGAGAGATAGTCCGATTATATGGTATTACTGTTTCCATAGTATCAGAAAGAGATCCCATGTTTACTTCTAGATTTTGGCAGACATTATAGAGTGCACTAGGTACAAAATTGAATTTTATTACTGCTTTCCATCCGCAAAATGATGGACAGACAGAGAGGACCATACAGACACTAGAGGAGATGCTGAGATCTTATGTTCTAGAGTTTCAAGACTCTTGGGATCGGTACATACCATTGACAGAATTTGCTTGTAATAATCAATATCATAGAACATTGGTATGGCATCGTATGAAGCTCTATATGGACGAAAATGTATAAGTTCAATCCCTACCCCACATCCAATCTTATTCGAGTACCATTCAAAAATAATTTCCAAGGTACAATTCTCAAGCGTAGGGTGATCAGTCAAACTTTGCTAAGGTTTGCCCATTCATTTATTTTGTAGGCACATATACTAAATGAAATTGGATCAAAGAAAGGCTCCATTTTCTTATTTGCTCTTTTAATAATAGACTATTTAACATGAATTTTAAAATGTTAGTTGGGGTAACAATAAAAATAGTATGGAGTAGGAAGTAGTGTCATAATTTTATTGAAGGAAAGTACAATGTCAAACATATTTTTTCGATGTACAAGTGGTTATATTCGACATTTTAGAAACCTACTCAAATGAAATACAACCCTTTCTGTTCCTTCTAGGTCTTGAGCTATGAAACAGTCGATGGGCTCATGTGAGGGGACAATGTAAAGCTTTAAAAGGGATCCTGCTATTGGAGCCATCATTACTAGAGGGTTCAATCAATAGACCTTTATAGCTTTGGAAGCTTATTAATGCTCTTCTGTCTAAGCAAACTTCTCGCTTTGCTTTAAACAGAGCAAAGAGGAAAACACCCAGGTCTTTTTGGTAGCATTTGACATAAAACACTGCAAGTAGTTGACCTTTCCCAAAAAACTCTTTAGCTCTTTTTTTTTTGGCATGATGCTTCGATTATGGTCCGAGATTTATTCTAGTTGAATTATATTTCTTTGTGTCGAACTATAAAACTAAGGAAATTTCCTGCTGGAAAGGTTAAGCTTAAGCCTGTGTATGCATATTTACTGAAAAGTAGTACTTAAATCAAAAAATTACATTAACATACTTAGAGATTTTGCAACAATATCATCTATATAAACCTCAACAGTCTTACCAATGCGGCTATGAAAAATTACATTCATAGCCCTCTGATAAGTTCCCACTCATTTTTCAGTCCGAAGGGCATAACTACCCATTCATATGTCCTTCAGGAACCTGGACATCTGAAAGCTATGTTATGAACATATTATTTAGCCATGTAAATCTTATTATATCTCGAAGTCCATTCATGGAGGAAAAGACTTTAAATTCAATGACACTATCAATCAACAAATCATTTACAAGCATTGGATATTCATCTTTTGGTGTGCTTTGATTTAAATCACAAAAATCAATACACACATAAATTTTACCATTTTTCTTTTTTATAGAAATTATATTTGCTATCCATTCAATATAACTAACAGTGGAAATGAAGCCCGCTTTCAATAATTTCTAGTTCTCCATTCTCAATGGTTCGATTACTTCATTTGACATTATTTTGGGAGTATGTTTGACCAATTTCACACCTTCCTTAATTGGAAATTGGTATTCCACCAAGGTTCAGTCTAAACCAAGCATTTCATGATAGTCCTATATGAAGTTGTCTTTAAATTTCTCTAGCAAATCGACCTATTTAACCCTAGCTCTTCAATTGTGCCAAGATTAACTTCTTCTAAAGATATACAAGTTGTGTTATTCGGCTCCACAAATGTTTGTTCATTATTTTCTATTTTCTTGTCCTCTTGTGCCATAGGACTTTCTTTATAGACTCAACCTGTTTATGCGTCTTCTAGGCTTTTAATAATCATCAATGATTATTGCCCATAATGGCCTTGCGACCATCTTTTGGGGTGCTGCTTCAGACTTCTTCCTCAGTTTTGAGGCTGAAGCGTTCGAAATCTCCTAAACATCTTCTAGGTCCTCTCCCTTGTATTTCGACAAGAGGATTCCAGTTGGGGAGGGAGCTTGATAAAATCATCCTCCTTGTTCGGCGTTACCGCTACCAAACAATAAACATTCTCTTGCCAATATTGTATTGGCGTCCCACCCACAACAATATCAACTAGATGCGTTGGAAATTATTGTTCATCTAAGTTAGCAAAAATAGTTTCTTTTGTGTCATCACAAAAAAAATATTATGTGTTTATGTAAATTTGATGGAATGCGTAAGTTTTTATGCAACCATTCTCGGCCTATTAAAGCCTGAAATGAAGTATTTTTAGTGTCAACCACATAAAAGGTAGTCGATCCTTCTCTTGAGCCAACCTTCATCGATGTGTCAAAAACTCCTATTACTCTCAATGGACTTCCAGCAAAACTCAAAACATCAAAGTTAGCATAAATTAAATCTTTCTCTGACTTATTTATTAAACTTAAATTCTTAATAGGCAAAAAATTTTCAGCTGCATAGTGATCAACTAAATTTGCCTAATAGACTAATGATTTATGCAGACAGTTATATATAAACACCAAATGTAGTTCCTTTACACAATTCAAGTTTTTAAAAACAAATATACTTACCTGTCTTTCATGTAATCGTTTCTTTCTTCTCAATGGCAACTTCTTCCACCGCTGGAGTCGAACTATCTTCAACATCTTCATGCCATACTCCTTTTTGCCTAGGAGTAGCTTAATAACCCTTGGGCAAAGTGATAAATATGCATTCCATCGTTGCTCTCTTAGGTGGAGTATCCTCAAACAATAATTGAAAATCAAACTTGTTGAAAGACAAGCTTGTATCTACCATCTCCTTTTTCTCTTACTTTTTTGTGGTAGAGTTAGTTGACCCCTCAACCATTACAAAGACCATCTGTCTTCTTTCCTCTTCTTTGCGATGTTGCCATTGATGCCTTTGTGTCTTTGTTATCTTTCTAGGCTCAGTGGTGACCAGCCTTACTAGAGTAACCTTCATCCATTTGTCCACTTGAAGTTGTTTCGACTTTTAAAACTTGATTATTCACATTTCAACAGTAGTATTTGGAGCAAAAGGTTTAAAATTGATTCCGTTTATATCTTTCATCTTTGGGGTTCCACTCTTCTGCCACCCCAATATATCACCCCCTGTCGGTCCATCTCTGTTGACCATATGAATGGTCATGTTCTCTCCTTTGTTCTCTGTTTTCTTGGTTTGGATTTTCTATGACGCCAAATTTTGTAAAACTATTTTAAATAAAAGCCGATTTTTTATACTACTTTTTTATTTTAAAAATGACTAAGTAAGAGAGAGAAAACCATAAGAAATAAAGTTTCCAAATCATTTCACAAGACCGACAATGACCATACACAAAACAAAGTAAAGTATGCAGAAGCTGTGGAAAATCATTTAACATGATATGCTTATAAATCACATCTATACTAATGTATGTATAGATATACAAACAAAACCAAAAAACAAAACTACTAGAGCTCGACCTTCAGTATCGCACCACTCAGCCTCACCGATCACGTAGTCCCATATACCTATTATTATTCTTATAAATTACTCTGCACACATATGCACATCAAAATAAAGGGTGAGTATCTAGGAATACTCAGTAAGTGAATCCTTATAGTTTATTATGCTGAATACGTAGGGGAATCTTCGGCCTCCATGGCCTAACCTCCACACAGTTATAATTATCTTCAAATCATAATCAATCAAGCCATATCAATTTACATTCAACCACTAAAACTCACATCGCTTTCTTTTTAAGCATAAGACTCACGCAATATATCAGTCAGCATATCTCATGCATACCATATTCCAAACATCTGGAAAAAACCATCATACAACATTCATTCTTAATCACATTCATAATTCTAACATACAATCCATCAAATGCATAATGAAAGCCTCTTACTAGTTTTATTCATTCGTTTTCATAACCAAAAATATCAATCTCATACACATTAGAACATTTCAATACAAGCCAACATCATATTCTAACATCATATACGATTTCACCTGCAACATGTGATAACTCATAACCACAACATACACGTGATCATCAAACACATAAATCATATAAGATCACATATTCATAAATCAAGGTCCCTGCTCGTAACCATAACCTAATCCACACATATTCGTTCCAATACAATTCAATGTAATGTATGCAAGTAAATGAGAATGAAATGCTAATGCTTTTCCACACACAAATGGTATGCTCTGGACCCTCAAACCACAGTCAGAGAGAGACTCCACTCGATCTCTACTGTCACAAATCAATATAGAGAGTCCACTCTCGTTGCGCTCAATATCACTAGGGGAATTTCCCCTCTCAACTATAACACCAAGAGTCGAGCTCTTGTGTCCTCAAACCTCGGGCAAAACCCCCCCATTTTCCATCGAGCTCTCGCTCGACATCAAATAATTGTGTCTAGCCCAACATTAAATCATCGAGCTCTCGCTCGACATCAAATATCACTAGGGGACTTTCCCCTCTTAACATATAACGACAAGAGTCAAGTCCTTGCGTTCTCAAACTTGGGCAAAACCCCCCTTTAATCACAACTTGGGTAAGAACCCCCCTTTTAAATCTCAAGGCATGAACATACCAATGCTCATGCAAATGCTCAATGCCATGAATGAATGCCAATTATACATTCCGTATTCATACACAATCTCATCAAGAATATGCACATTCTTTCACATGACCATCTCATATCATCAATCATAACTACAACAATTCAAAACACTCACAATGTACACATGCATATTCATTCTTCCCACAAAGGGACATATACACCCAAGTATCGATTAATTCCATTCCTCACAACATATTTCCATACCATTCATATCGGGACATTTAGATAACCTTTAACATTATCACATACAATTCTTTAAGTATTTTAAGCAATAAAGGACCTGTATTAATTCAGACAATCCTTGTTCTTTCATTTTTACAACATTCAGGAAAGGCGGCCAAGTGGAACAACTAGCTTGGCCCTTCACCCTGGCCGCTCAGCCCTGCCTAGGTCAATTTACAGAAGGAACGACCATGGGAAATGGCCAGCTTGGCCGTTCCCTCGGTCGTTCCACCCTACTGGACATAGTAAATGAAAATCCAAGAACTTAACACTTCAACAATTCAATGCACACATTAGGCGACTCTTAATCCAAGCAACACACATACTATTTCAACTTTCACTACTTAAGTCTTTCAACATAAAACCCCTTTCAAATTCCTAACAATTCAATATCAATTCCTTAATATAATAAAATAACCAAAGCATACATATAATCACTCATATAAGTTTTACCATTTGCAAGAACCATTTTCCAATCCAAGTCCATCATCACATACAACCAAGCTTATTTAATTTATCTCAAAATTTCATCTTGTTCACAATTCACATTACCACATACGACTAAGCATACATAGTTCACATTATCACATTTCATAATATCACCTACATAATTCATCCCACAATCCACAAGCATATAGCCACACAAAACATTCAACCAATCACGACACTTTTACATATCATATGATTAATGAACACATTTATCTCAAATCAACCATTCCTAACATACCGCAATGCATCAAACCAACATAAGCCAAATCTCAAACATTTTAGAATACCTTCCTTTAACAAGACATATTCAATATCCTATGAATAACACGACATTCCAATCATGTTACTAACCAAACAAGGCTAAAACTACTATTTATAAGTGTCAAGTGCACTCCTGAGCACCGAGTACTACTTCTTACACATAAACAAACCACATTTTTTCTTGTTACACATATCTTCAAACTCAATTCTATGTTCCAATTCAGAATTCCCAAGAATCCCCAATTACTTAAACCTTACCAAACCCTCACAAAACCACAATAACAACCAACATATGTTTGCCATTATGGAAAATCATAAAAACCTCATAAAACCCTCCCAAAACCACTTCATTTTCATGCAAATTTCACAAAGATTCGAAGCTTACCTCTCTAAGAATCAAAGCCAAACTCTAAGACTCATCTAGGTTAAGTTTACCTTTGCAAAATTCGGACTATTACGTGTTGGAAGGGAGATTTTGCGGTCTAGGAAGGGTAGGAACGAGGGATTAGGATTTGGGAAACAAGAGGGGTCGGGTATATGAAAGTGGAAGTGTTTTTTCTTTCCCCTCTCATTAAAACGTGTCTATTTTAAGTCCCCAAAGTTTGAAATGGCCAATGGAAACAACCTATGGCCGTTTTGGGTGGTCGTTTCCCTTGTGAGTCAGTTTGTTGGTGGAGAACAGCCAGGGGAAATGGCCTCCTAGGCCGTTTCTGTGGCCATCCCAGCTACAGGGTTGTTAGATTCCTATTTGTCGACTCCTTTCAATTTCTCGACATTTATATCCCTTATATACATCATGCCACAGTTCATTAAACATCATTCCACCTAAATTTAAACATTTCCTAGCATCTATTAACATGAATTAACATCTCCATTTGATAATCATTATTTCGATTTAAAATGGATGAATTTCTAGGGCATTACATTTTCACTTAGCAGATCTCTACGAAGGTTCTCACTCTATAGTTTCACTCTTCACAAACTACCAATGCTTATAAAGCTCTTCTATAACACCCTAAACTAATTAGCTTGACAATCATGTAATTAAACTATTAATGAACTTATAATAGTGAATAATTTCAAAACCTTTTCATATAATTTTATTTTTTTACTGTTTCTGTTATTTGTCTACAATTTATTCATTAATCATAAATCATTTTACTATAAATTATTATACAGCATGCCCCTGACATGTCCTAGAACACGACCCGTGTTAGTATAGCACATCCCATGAGTACGACCCTGTGTTAAACTAGTATGCCCCCTGTTCACATTCAACACGGTTCCTGTGTAAATTAAACATGGTTCGTGTGAATCCTGATATATATATATATATATATATATATAAGTCTCTAAAACATGTCTGGTATGAAGAAAGTGACAATGTTAGGCAGCGACAGCTGACCACCTGCTAATTAGTCTTCTGGTAAACTCCTATCTAACTACTTGATCTTGAAATAAGTTATACGTAATGCATATTCATGAGTTGCGAGCTCAATGAGTAATCATTTCATGTCTAACTTGTCAATTTATATATTTAACTAATGCTATATATCTGAAATCTGTATATACATTTGTGTATGTATATATTTATCATATAAACATATAAATTGTATTAATTCATATTTAACGAAACTAATAATCTGAAAAGTGTATAATTATTATGTAATCTGTATTAATTACCATTTCACTGAATTTGTAATTTATATTAATTCATGAAATCTGTATAAACATTACATCTAAACATATATAATAGTCACTTTACAATCAATCATAATCACTGAATAATCAATAACATACTTGTACGATTAAACTTGTAACCTGTGTAACTGTCTCATCTGATTCATAATAATTGCATTCATTCATTTTTGTACATATATATCCATATATAAAACATTTAACCCATATAATTGTTTTATATTAACTTTATTTAAAAGTGAGTTAAACTACTCACTTGTTAACTAAAATACTCGGAGTTCCTCGGGCTCGGATCCTTATCCTACTGTCTAGATAATCGTCTTATATAATCATATAAAGCCTTTTATAACAACCAATATAATCTAGCATAACTAAAATACTCGTGTGTATAAATATATGCTAGTTCATAAAGTTTCCAAATTTTTTAATCTATAAGCATATTCATTTCTAAACTAAAAGCTTCTTTATTTATTAATAATTTTTGAATATATGTGTAAATTTACTTACCTTTCTTGCTATTGATTCTTCTCGTTCTTAATTTCTTGTCCTCACTATTCAATTATATTTTCGATCGTATGTTTCTAGCTTTAGTATTAATTTTCTCAAATTAATCTCTCTTCTCTCTCGTTTCTGCCCTTTCTTTGTTTTCTCTCAACTCCCTTCTCTCTTTTAGCATCTGATTATGCTTATATATTTATCAAAATAACCATCTCATACTTCCATTACCAAGATTTTCAAAAATTTGACAACACAACACAACCGTGTTGATTTGGCACAGCCCGTGTTGACTCACATGGCCATCGTGTTAAATAGCATGATCATCGTGTTAAAAATCATTTTATAGAAACACAGTCGTGATAGTACCTAGACACGGTGTGCTCATACTTTTCTAGGAGCAAGGGCATCGTGTTGGTAGCACAACCACCATGTTGGCCACCTAAATTCAACCTGTGAAAACTCTAACTCAATTTCATGTACATTTCCACCAAAATTATATATTGGTGTAAGCCATTGTCGCATGCATTATTTATTAATTACATTCATTAGTTTAGACGTTTAATTCTATCTTCCTATCATATTTGTGGCGAAGAAAGAATAGAATTCAATGATTAAATATCTCGATGATTAAGTGTAGGACCTTTGAAGCAAAAGATTTCATTCTAAACATCCCTAATTCGTCACTACTATGGGAATAGTAGATGAATTAAGACTAGTATGTTCTTTTTGGCTTAGTGGGTTTGATTTTATGGAACAAAATGACATGGGATGTCAATTATAAATAATGGCTATATGTTTGGTATATGGTATTTGTTTTAGATCTACCAATGAGAATAGTTATATGGTTTAGAGTCCTAAGTAGTTCTCATATGAAAATCTTACATTGGTGTTTTTAGACATAAAATCTTTATGAAACTCTAAATAGATTTTTGTATGCTTTAGCATATGCCTAAAGTGCCCATAAAAGGATGACAAGTATGAGTATGATTAGGTGTGCATTGGTTCATGTTAGAGATAATGAGAGAACTAAAGGGATTACTTGCTTTTGAGGAGAGAGAAAATGCCCCTACCACTTTATTGGTGAACTAAAAAGAGTGTGGCCACACCCAGATGAAATAATGAGTTTCATCATTAAACTAAAAGGATTCAGTGTCACTGAAACATCAAAAAAATGAATTGACAAAATGAGGATGACTGTTCCACGCCTTATGTAATTCTGGCATTTAAGGTAACAGACTATGTAAGATTGATTCAGGTCAAACGAAACAACATCCTCACTTAATTTGGATTATCATAAAATTTTTATAAATTTTGTTTATGACCTTTAGGAATGAATTAAACCCAATGCCAATTTTAAATGGGCCTAAAAGATTGCACACAAAGACTAGGTTTGAAAAGGGTAAATTTGGAGTTTCCATTTCAAATGTATTTTTGGGCCATTTTAGGATAAATATATGAGGCAAAAAAATAGGTGATTTGGATGAAAGTATAGGACTAATAAAGCAAGGGTACACGACCAATACATGATTAGTTTTTAATTACATTAAGTAGCTAATAATTAAGTTAAGGATAAAAAAAGGATTAGGACATAAAATGAAGAAGATCACGTTTTAGGACATATATTATCACAAAAGTGTGATTCAACTTTATATCTCACTTATCTTATTTATCCTAAGATGATTAGGATTAGAATTTGAATTTAATTCAAATTTAAATTCTAATCTAATCCTAATATCAAAACATAAAGATAAGCTAAAGTTAAGATGGAGATATGACTTTATCTTTCCACCTTTTTCTCCTTATTTCTCTCATGGCCATGTATTATAAATAGAAGAGGAACTCTTCTTATTTGTGCTTCTTCTTGGCCAAAACTTCAAGTTTCCTAGTTGAGAAAATTTTGTTTTATTCTCTTGCTAATTTTTTTGTTGTCATTTTTTCCAAAATAGAGCTAACACTTGACCTTTTTTATGAAGGACTAGTCGTGTGTGTGAGAACATAAAGGGAGGTACATATTTACTTCTTTATGGCACGAGATTTGGAGACTTGAATGTTGTATAGACTGGTCTTATATAGTAGTTATGTAATTTATTTCCACCTTGACTCATTCTAGCAACATATTTAACGAACGAACTGCTAAATTATTTGTCTAGTTAAGTTATATGATGCATGGATCTTGGTTCTTGGTTTTGTTGTTGTTGCTCTTGATTGTTTTCACAAAGAATTCTGCTGTGCCAATTTATATTAAATCCATATCGAAACCTAACATTATAATATAAAAATATCTTAAAATCCTAATGCATTTAATTTATTTTTTAATTTCTCTGTTTATTTCACTAATTATAAATTATTGGGATGAGGATGTTAAACTCTCCACCTATTTGGCTAACCTATTAACCTGCACTTGTTCCTTACACAGTCCTTTCCACTCTTGTTCTTGATGGTTCCATGCAATCTCCCCAACCTTTCACGACTCAAAAGCCTAGTGAGAAGTTGTTCCCACCTTTAACAGGTTAATTAGCATCAAGGGTCTTTTAAAACCCATGCACTCAGACCCCTTAAGTACATAGCCATTTCTTCCTGTCTACTTAGGTTGTGCTAACACATCTTCTTATTGGCCCATAAAAAGTCCCTAAAATCTCTACAATTATCAATGGTGTGCAGTGTGGTCATATGTTAGCTGCAATGACCTTTTTTCTCACGATCATCCATATAGACTAACCGTAGAAGCCCCATGTTCACTAGAAAATTGAACAACTTATTGGCCACAACAATGTGGCCAATCATGACGTTTGAGTTCTAAAAAAAATAACTTAAAACATGAGCATTCAATTCAAAGAAAAGGATCCTTATTGACCCCCACAGTTTCATTATTTTCAAAAATAGACACAATTATTCATAGTGTGAGAAGTAGAAATTTTCCACTTACAAAATTTCTTTCCTTGTAATTCCTCATTAAAGGGGAATTTATGATTTCCTTTAATTTTAATTCTATTATTTTTGTATAACCAAGCAAAAATTAAATTGGCCTTATCTAGGTCAAACGAATACTTTCTATTGTCTTTAGTTTTGAGTCCTCATGGGACTTGGGCAGTTTTTCTAATTAGAGATCGACATATCAATGGATTACCCCTAATGCATTCATCCACATCAACCTATAAGTCTTTATTGTCCCTAAATATGTACCAAATGTGTTATTCATACGATTCGCTTCTTCTTTAAGGATAGCTTTGAACCAATTAACCCTCTCAATTAATTCATACAAATCATGGAATATCATTCCTTTAAACATCTTCCTTGATTCGAAGTCTAAACCATCTTGAGCGAATCTAAAAAACTCTTTTTCTTAGAGATTAACTTGACACCTAATCATTTCTTGCCTAAAACAGATTAGGAATTCTTCTTTTTTTCTCTTGGTTTTTTATCTAAGGTGGGCTATATCTACAGCAGACATTCTAGGGTCTCTTCTTACAAAATAGGTCTAAAACAAATTTTGCATATCCCACCACATAAAAACCAAATTGGGAGGCAAACTGATATACCAATTAAATGTTTCCCAGTTAAAAAACTTGGGAATAAATGCATTTGTAGGTTGTCTTCTTCTGATACCTCACTGCATTGGTAAGTAAACCGACCCACATGTTCTATGGTAGACAGTTTTCCTTCCCCAAAGAACAGAGTTAACTCCAAAACTTTTTATATCCTTTAGGGAACAAAAAAATCACGATCTATGTTATCCAGATAAGGTTTTCTATATACTTGTAATTATAGCCCATATATACTTTCAATCTTGTTGGCCAAAACATCCTAATTTAACCCATGATTTAGGTTAGCATGTGGTTCTCTTACTCTTAGGGCTTGAACTCCAGTCTGTCCTAGATACACCATTGTTGTTGTCCTCAAAGGACCAAAATTATTGTTTAAAAGAACTCCTAAATTCATGTTCACTCCTAAATTGAAAACATGTTGTAGTCCTTATTGGGATTTCTATAAGTCTTATACAAATTAGCACAGTGGAAAACAATAACACAACTTGCAAGAACTGCCAGAGAAATCATCCAAGAATCCAAACATGCATAACATTATGAAAACTTAACTAGTTTAGGTATTTACCTTAGAATCTAATCGAGAACCTGTTCGTTATGGTTCAGAATGAATAATTTCTATAACTATTGTATAGTACCAGCCTATACAACTTTCAAACCAAGCCAAAAAACGTGCCACAAAGAAGCTACTTGTACGCACCTTCCTCTATGCTCGAACACACAAGGCTAGTGCTACACGAAAAGGCTGAGTGCTAACTCTATATGGTATTCACGACAACATAGTTAGCAAGAAAAATAAAATGAATTTTTATTACCTTGGGCAGCCACAATTTCGTTCATGAAGTAGTAAGAATAATGGAGGAACTATCTCCTTTTATAGCCACACGTTTAAGAGTCCCAAAGGAAAGTGGAAAGATAAAAACATAATTGATTTGCACTTATCCTCTCTTATACTTATCCTAGTCAACCTTCACTTTGATAAGAACTCAATTTTGAGTTCAAATATAATTTAGATCACATTAGGATTGTTAAGAATAAGGATAAAGCCTATCTTTAAGTTAGGATATGTTTAGGACATGTTTTAAGACAAAATGTGTCCTAAAAGTGTTCTATCTTATCTTGTCCATATCTTTATCCAAATCTTATCCAATCTCCTAATTTTATTCTTAAATCCTACATTGACTTATGTTAAGCAATTATAATTGATTATTAGGATGATGATTCTTTTTAGACAATGCATACGTTTTTCGACATAACATGTCCAAATGTATCCTAATCCTAATCCAACTAGGATTCTTACATCTTTTATGATTAAATTTCTAACTAGTTCATAATTAGAATTAACCATATGATTTTGTGTACTTGTGCATTTTACACATTTTCAGGCCTCATATATTTGTCCCTAATCTGACCCAAATATTCATCCGAAATTAGAAATACAAAAACTTTACCCTTTTCAAACCTAGCCTTTTTGTGCGATCCTATAGGCACATTTAAAGCTAGCATGAGGGATAATTAAACCCTAAAGGTCATAAAAAACTCTAGCAAAATGCTATGATAATCCAAATTAAATGAGTATGTTCTAACAACCATTTGACCTAGTCCAATCTTATATAATCACTTACCCTAAATGCAGGAATTTACGTAAGGCATGGAACAAACATTCCTATTTTGTCAGGTCTTTTTCTTGATATTTCAGTGACACTGAACTCTTTAAGATAAATAATGAAACTGATTGTTTCATCTAAGTGTGGCACACTCTTTCTAGTTCACTGATCAAATGGCCAGTGCATTTTCTCTCTCCTCAAGAGTGGGTAATCCTTTGACTTCTCTCATGCTCTGTAATGTGAATCGATGCATATTCAATCACACCCATACTTGTCACCCTTTTACATACATTAGGCGTATGTCAAATTATACAAAAATCCATCTATAGTTTCATAGAGAGGTCTAAGAACTCTGATTTAAGACTTGCATATAAGAACTTCTTATGACTCCAAACCATGTTGTTGTTCTCATTGGTGGATCTAACCAAAATGCCATGTTCTAGTCATGTATCCATGATTTTTTATGGACATCCCATGTCCTTGTGTTCTGTACGATGAAACCCACTTCCTTATATAGTAGTGACCGACTAGGGTCATTTTAGAAAAAGATCTCTAGCTTCAAAGGTCCTACAAGCATGTGCATCGCATATGTCAACTTAAGAATCAAGATACTCAATCATGGAATTCTATTCTTTCTAAGAGATCAAGTAAGATAGATATATAGAACGAATTAGCTTAAATATAAATTTAATCAAACAATGATTGGGGCTTGGGCTTACACCAATAATCTCCTAATAGCACTAGGCCCAAAAGGACTTAGTACGATTTTAAAAGATAATACATATCCTCTCATGTTGAAACAGATACATTGTCATGTCAATAATCAACTACATTGTTATTGATTTCAATCTTATATTTGATTTTGTTGCATAGTTTAACTAAAAGAGTTTTACTGTAAAGTTATAACACATTTAACCTTAAGACTCTCACCAACTGTAAAGTATGTGATACTTATCCATGGTGTACAAGACAATTTATTTGATGGAACCAATAAACTCATTGATTTCTGTTCAAACTGTTCTTTAGATACACTCAAATATTGACGTAAAAATAATCTATCTTTGTTCAAGTTAGACATATAAAGAAAATGTCTATTACTTAGACTTAGTCCTAATTAAACTAATATAATCTATCTTTACAGGTTTTAGATACCTCGTATCAACTTAGTTTAACTTAAATCTTTAATTGATCAATCACTTCTACATCATTACTTGAAGTACTATAACAAAGTTTATTCAATTAATTGGATAAAATCCACATTTTGATACAACACATTTTGTTTGCTTTCTTGTACATACATGCTTTTACTTTCAATGAAGCTGACTCAAATGAATTCTTTTTTTTTGAATTTTTAGAATTCTAAGTATGTTCATACTAGTTTCATTCTTTGAAACTTTCTCATCAATCTTAGATTTTTATGTGTAAATGGATTCTTTGTTCCACAACTCTTTGTAAACTTAATACCAATTCCAATCATTCCTTTCTCTTAGGAATTTGTGATACATAAGTCTAACTCCCACAGTTCTTCTTAAAAAGATTATCTCTTTCTAAAGAGAATAGTCTTATTCGAGCAACAACTTACTTGTTCTCAATTTGGGTGAAGAGATGTTCACAAGAAAATTATGGATTTAAGACTCTTAAAACTCTCAAGTTAATTTTCTAACTTGTTACATTAGACCTTAATCCTTGAATAACCTAGAGTTAATGGCTTCACCATCTCTATCTTAGGTTTTTTAATTTTTCCCTTTTGATTGGTGTACAATGAAAGATTTATAAGAAACTAGCCAATTATAATTTAGGAAGATAGTTTGACTTATCATAAGTATAACACATTGCGAACATAAAATTTGTAAATCGCATTTTTGAATAAACCTTAGAAATTAGTACTAATTTTTTCTTTTTAAAATAGGTAAATAGACGAGACAGAGAAAATAAGAAATAGTTTTAAAACATTGAAAACAATGACCAGTATTTGGTCGTATACAAAATATGAAATGTAATGTTGAAGCAAGATAAATGGTTTACTAATCAAATGTGTGTAAACCCTATCTATACTAAATGTACGTATAGATGTACAAAATGGTGTAAAACCCCCAAAAGCTAAGCAGACAACTTGCTATCAAGTATCACACTTCCTGAGCACCACTAAAAATGAAGTCCCGACCATAAGCTATTGTAACTGTACATAATCATCATAAAAACACATATGTACGTGAGTAATTAAATACCTAGTATGTACACTTAAAACACTTACCAAGGTAGTTAATGCATAAGCACTCGTTGGTAAGGTGTTTTAATCGCTAGGGTAATCATCCTAGGTTATTATCTAACTTCAATAAGCATTAGTACATTATTTCAAGTCAAAATAACATTCTAGACTAGAATATCGTATGTCAGGAATGGCACCTAACTTATGTTATTTAACAACATTTCCTGGGTTTCCTGCATAAGAATAACATATGATACCCTATGAGGTAATGTACATTATCCCACACTAACGTACATTAGGTAATGCTCTAACGTACGTTAAATATTCATTAACTTTAGGAAGAACTTTTTGTTTCTCCAAACCACATGGTAACATACATTATATTAAATATTAACATACATTATCCAGTTTAGAACATACACATTAAGCAAATAATTCATATCCAACGAACATACACTTTATACGAACTTAGCATCTCATAAAACATCCAAAGGTCTCATTTTCAACCCATAACGTACAACTCATATATGATTCATACTTCAATATAGATGACACAATGCCAAGTATGAATGTATGCATTCATGAATACTAATGCAAACATACGAATTCATGCCCTGGGGACTTTCCTTTCATATGAGAGATCTCCCTGTCTTATTTCATTTTGGGGAAATCCCCCTTTTTCATATATAAGAGCTCTCGCTCTTTTCTCTGATATGGGCAAATTCACTTTTTTCATATATCAAAGAGCTTTCGCTCTTCTCACTCTTGTGGGCAAATCCCCTTTTTTCATATATCAAAGATCTTTTGATCTTCTCAGTCTTGTGGGAAAATCCCCTTTTTTTCATATATAAGAGCTGTCGCTCCTTTCTTTTCTCTCGTGGGTAAATCCTCTTTTTTCATTTCCTCAACAAGAATGTACATGGATGCTCATGCTATGCCAATGATGATATGAGTAAATGCAAATGAAGCATTTCAAATTCCATTCACAATTTCACAACGTCACGTGCTTATGAACATCCAACATTTTCCTCAAAGGCACATAACACTCACAATTTTACATTTACATTTTATCATAAGACAATCCAAGAATCCATATCCCATCCAACACAAACGCAACTCATAAACACATCTTTCATTTCACTTAACTTATGCAGTCACAACGGATCTAACTAAATCCACACACATCACAACATATATCATAATTGCAATTTAGCATAATTTAATTATCATTCAATTCATAGTATTTCATTTTAATAGCACATTTCCATCACCGGTTTGCATTCAAACATTTCAAAGCACAACCTATACAATTTCAAGTAAGATCACACAAGGTAGTCCTAAACAAACAAGTCCTTTAATGACATATACTTTCTACCATTTCAACAAATGTAGCATTAGTCACGTGCACTTTTACCAAGGTAAGTGTTGTTTGGTGCACTTACCTCAAAATTTATGAAGTCAACTCGGTGTTCAGATCTAGCTTGGGTTCTGAATGTTACCTCCTACACAAATTCAATCACATTTCACATCACACACAATACAATCCACCTACTTCCTCATTTACCCCTCTAATTCAATAAAACCCCCAAAAATTTTCCACACTCTCCCAAAACCCTAAAATCCTCAATCTTTCCTTAATCTCACAATTTTATGTTTAATGTTTACCATAAAACCCTTTTAAACCACACCAATTTCCCTTCTTTTCTCACTAGTTCTACCCTAGGGTTAGAGATTTTACCTTTCTCCAAAGTTTCCTCAAACCCTAACCATGTGGATAATCTACCATAAAACCCTTTTAAACCACACCAATTTCCCTTCTTTTCTCACTAATTCTACCCTAGGGTTAGAGATTTCACCTTTCTCCAAAGTTGCCTCAAACCCTGACCAAGTGGATAATCTACCTAGTGTTGAATAAAATGATGCATTCATTTATATGTTTTGATAATGTGCTAAATTGATAATGTGATAAATTGATAAATATGTTAAGAATTATTCAAGAATTATTTATGTCTTAAATATGTGATAAATTGATAAATATGTTAAGAATTATTCAAGAATTATTTATGTCTTAAATATGTGCTAAATTGATAAAAATGTTAAGACATATATTTGTTTTATATGATGTGATGATTTGCAAAATATGTTTTGACTATGTGGTAAATTAATAAATATGTGCAAA
>CANYCX010567252.1:0-27427 GCA_948193385.1 Breynia disticha f. nivosa
GGATTTATTGGTAAAGAAGATAAGGTAAACTCTTGATGTAATGTCCTGGAAATTGTAGGATTTAAAATAAAACAAAAATTTCATTTATTCGGATCAAATCGGATCGGTTTAGGAAACATTTGAAAAATCAACAGACAACACGACAATGAACACGCCCATGCTCATGTGGGATGATTAGCACAACCCCGTGCTCATCCTGGAAAATCATCACATCCAAGTGTGATTATGTGTTTGATGAGTATACATACTGTTTATGTGATGTATAATTGATGCTGGATAGGTTTATACATATATAGAGATTGTTTGGTTGATCATTTATTGGAGTGTATGGGAGTAGTATGAACCAGTAAGATTCATATGAGGGCTAAACATATGAATGCTTAGGAGTCGACCATTTATGGTTATGTTACTTACTGAGTTTATAACTCACTCAATTATTGCTTGTAACGCTTGACAGGTATTTAAGAAGCTACATTTTTGGTATAGACAGTGTGCTGTTGCTCGGATTTTGAAGTTTGATACAAAGACGGATCGAGGTGTGTAGTGCACTACTTGGATTTGGGTTTTTGTTACTTTGCACATAACTATATTGGCATATATTTAGCATGAAATGTATTTTAGGCAGGTTATTATAGAAGTAGGAAATTTCTATTTTCTTCTTTCTTTTATAAGCCAAGCCAGTTGTAAAATTTATTTTGGATACAAAACATGTTGTGTAAACTTTGTATAATGTTTATGAAAATGAGGTTCCTATTTTATGTCCTTCAATTTTTATCTTTAATTGTTTGTCTTATATTGTTATTTTTAAATCAAAACTTGATTTCCGGGTTTAAGTATCACTTGTAGGAGGGAAGTTAGACGTGAGTGATGTTTGAATTCGGGGGTTCTTAGTTTTAGGGTTTTTAGTTTCAATCTAGAGTAGATTTCATGCATGCAATTTCCCTTTACATACTTTCTTTTGATTCTCGCCTTCACATTTACATTTCAGTCATGTTCTATTTGGTTTTCTACATTTCAATTATGTTTCTGATCGATTTCTTATTCCTTTTCAGTTTTTTTGCATGATTTACTATGGGTTTCGCTTTAGATTCACTCAAGATGGCTTTTGTTTACATTTTTGTCGTTCTTTTTTATGTTTAATTAAACATTTACATTTATTACAAATTTTGAATGATGTTTGGATGGTTGTTTGTTTGGGTTTTTAGGTTTTGCATGTTTGATTTGTGTTTTGACACCATATATGTTAGTTGAAATTGTTTAATTTAGGTTAATGATTTTTGTTGCATTTATTCTAGGTAATTGAGTGATATTTTTGAGTTTAGAATTAACGCACTTTATGTTTTGATCCATTTCTTGTACATTTACTTTGATCCCTTTTTAATTAACTTGCTTTATTTTTGAACAATTTAATTTTCATTTCATTTATTTGCATTAATGATTCTTGCAATTAAGATTTAGTCGTATTTAAATTTAATTTCTTTAGTTTTAAATAAAAAATAACCTTAAACCGATTGGACTTCTAATAAACAATGATGACTCGCATGACTTTTGGTTATTTTCCCAAAGTTACCATAACTGGGTCGAGTTCGTACTCCCACATATTACTTGACTGCGTGCACTTGCGTAGAAATTGTCATCACTTAAATTTAGGTTGCGTCAAGTTTTTAGCGGTGTTCACGAAGAAATTAGCTAGCTTTGTCACAATGTTAGAGTTATGAGGTTAAAGGGACCAATTATTTTACTGTCTTGCATTCTCTGTTTTTTTTTGCTTCTTTTCTTCATTTTTGTATTTTGTTATTATTTTTTTAGTGAGTTTGATTTTATGCTGCATTGTTGATTTTGATTGTTGTTTTTTGACTGTTCATTTGTTTTGTTAGTTTGTGGTATGATTCTTGTGTATTTATGTTTGTTTTATGTTTGTATTTTGTTCATCGTAGATATTTGTTTTGTTTTGATTTTTTGTTACTATTTGTTATTGCTTGTTGCTGAGTGTTTTGTTTGAGCAGTTTTTTATCGCAGTGGATGAACACTCGTATGAGATGCAAGACAAAGCTAACACAAAAAGCAGAGACTAGTAGCAGACCAGTGTATATTCCACTGGACTCTTCTAGTAGTTCAAATTCAGGCGCGGAATCACATAAGAGAGGTAGAGGTGATGAGATGGCAAATAATCTGGGAATTCCAGGTGTGCATCTTCCCCAACATCGTACCATTATTCTGACGCCCAAATTATATACTCAAATTTTTAATAGGATTACAAATTCACACCTATTTTTTCCCTTTAAAATATAAAAAGGAATACTCAATAATGAAAAAATTATATAAGGTTTTAAAATTTCAAAGCAATAAGCCAAACACTTGTTTAAAATCTTTTATAGCACAATCCATGTTTATTTTAAAAGAAACATGCTCTGTCGACCCTCCGTGTGGAAAATCCTCCTAAACTTGCACACATCACAACCAACAATCTAACGTGAGTAATTAATTACTCAGGAAGCGCTTTTAACACATTTACCAAAATAGTTAATGCATAAGTAATCGTTTTTTATTATGTTTTACGTACATTGTGCGGAAGGTAATCATACCTATTTAATTCCTATTCAATCTGCTCTTTATCTAATTTTTACACTATTTCTTAGGCAGATACGGTTTGGGAAATGGTTGACCCAAACCATTTTCAAAATTGTTTGGCCCTTTACAAAATTCTTTGGAAGTGGAACGATTTGCGAAACGGTTTACGCAAACCGTTTCAACCATTCAAAAGTCTCTGGAAGTGGAACGATCTTGGGAAAAGTTTACACAAACCATTCTAGAGTCCGTTCTGACCTTCCTAAATGTCCCTAGAAGGGGAACGGTTAGGCAAGAGGTTTCCACAGATCGTTTCCCAAACTGTTCTGCCCTACTTCCAGCATTTTTCAGCACAAATCACAGCAGCCTCTTAGCCCAAACATCAACCAAACCACATCAACTCAATTTCTTTACATCCAAGCAGCATTATTATAGCATCCAACAATCAACCAAGTTTATACTCATCACAACTAAGTCACAAACAGCATGCTAAGCTTAGCAATATACCAATCCATTCGTCAATAAATATTGATGCACAAACACAACACAAAGCAAACCCAATTACCACTCTTTCTCACAAATTTTAACATATTTCAAACCACAACATTAACATATACACATCCATTACGTTTCAATTACATCCACACCAATACTCATTCCATACATATGAACTTTGAAAAAATAACAATGAATGCACAAATGAAATGACAATTCATTCTCATACAATATGCATGCCCTAGGTCTTCCTTTTTTTCCTCGGGCCTAAATACCCTCAGTCTAGCCAGCATCGAGCTCTTTCTTCAAATATCATCAGTCCCAAACCAACATCGAGCTGTCACCCAAAATATGATCGGCCCTAAATTGGCATCGAGATCTCTCTCGGAATCATAATCAGTCACAGATCAGCATTGGGCTCTCGCTCGGTATATACCTCGAACCCTATATGGCATCGAATCCAGTTTGACATCAAGCCTAGCTCGAAATATCATCGGTCCCAGACCGACATCGAGATCTCCCTTGGAATCATCCTTAGGCCCAACTAGGATATCACGGTCACGTGACATATAATAATGCTTAATGTAACACATGAATATATGCAATTCATTTCGGCCATTACATCAATGCAACATCATGCCACATGCATTACATTTCCATCTATACAATCATCCTTAACAAATTCTTAACACATAAGCTCATGTCTCAAGGTTCACACATTTCATGCCTCATTGTTATTGCCAACCGCATACATTATACTTGCATTCATAATATAACAATTCCATAGCCATTCGATGCTCATCACCAATACATTTATCAAAAGACCATGGCAAGCATATAGAATTAACAAATACTCTTTCATTAAGTCATATATCTTATTCAAACTCACACAACGGATAAAAACCTCTCATATCATCATAGAACTCAAGTTCCATTCACATCAATTCCATATAAACCATACAAAATCACAACAATCATCCAAGTCCGTTTAAGACTCGTGGTTGTTATTATCATAAAAAATATGCATTTATCATGTATGCTTAACCATACAAATGCAAGACATACAATGGAAAGTGTAAATTGCACTTACCTCAAAATCCCATGAAGTCGGCTCTCAAATCAACTCCTATCACAACTCACCTCCTATAACAACATTATCACAAAAGCATCTAAGTACTCTTAGATATCAATTACATCATCTAGAACATTATCTAGGCAAATCCCTAATTATTCTCTTAACCATAGACCTAAACCCCACATTCTTTCCCCATTCTGAATTTCCTATCGTAACCTACTCACATTGTTCACATTATACAAAATAAACCCAATTTCTTACTTTAATCTCTCATTCTTACAAACTTTTCTCAAAACTCCAAAATCCACACACACCCATCTCCTAAAACTTCTCCTATATCTCACCAAACATAAACCTCCACATTCATCATTCCTAAATAAAACCCACATAACCCACCATAATAACACTCCTAAAATACATAAATATTCCTTAAGTTATAGGTTTACCTCACTCAATTTGCTACAAAAACTAAGATTTTGCTTCACTTGTTGTCTCCTTTGGTGCGTATGAAAAGCTAATGGTGGGGGACAGATTTTGGTGTTCAGAAAGGCCTAGGATGGTTTGTCCTGAAGGTAAAATGATTAGGGCTCGGGTGGCAAGAAAAATAATACCTCTCTCTCTTCCATCTTAAATATGCTTATAATTCGAAGTCCCACAAGTTCAAAAAGGTTTGGAAAATGGTTTACCAAAACCGTTTGCCTGCCCATTTTCAACTTTTTGTCTGCGATAATTAACTTTTGTCCTCATACGAAACGGTATGGGGAACGATTTAGGCAAACTGTTCCGTAGGCTATTCGCCACTATAATCTTTATCATTTTTGACATAATTTTGGTTATAATTTTTAAGACATTATAGCTATCTGCATTAGGAAACTTTGTCCCAAAAATTTGAGCAAGTTAGTTTCCTTAATCACTCCGCTATCTCCTTATCATCATACACTACAGTTAACTTACACGATTATTTACTTTCAAGCAATTGTACGGCAATCGCACTCAACATTCCTAGAGTTTAACATTTTAATGTGTCTCGTTTTCTTGTATCATGCCTCTAACACATTACACTATCATCATTAAGTAGTCTCAACTTTTATCTTTTAATTCTTGATTTTTCATCCAACATTCAATCAAACATCCTTCAATCACGTTACACTCATCAAGACAAATGCCTCTAACCTACCGTCACAATTCACACTTATCGTTCCTTTCTCACACTCTTAAGCAATGATTAACATTTTGATCGTGTACTCTTAATACACATAACCACTCAAGTAATCCAACTGAGTTTCATTCATTTATCACAAAAACACCTTCTTTCTCTTCCTTTTTCTCTAAAAACTCTCTAACTCCATTCTCACAAATATCTATATGCTTAGAGTCTCTGATCTATTAGGTAATGCTAGCCCAAGGTAGTTAAGCAAGAAAATGATTTGCGTATGCATGCGAGGAAAATGAAAAAGTGCATAAAATTTACATGAAATGCAAGAAATGTCCTACCCTTGGTCAATAAAGATACGATGAAGTAAAAGAATCACTTCCTCACATAACCTTCTAGAGATAGAACAAGCGATAGCAACCTCAATGGTCACACTCTACAAGTAATCATCAAATATACCTTATCATTGTTTCTAACTTTTATCCACTATCCAAACCTTTAACTTTCTTCATTGGTACCCTCTCTAGTACATACTATTGGTTTCTCCCACATTGAGGTTATTACATTCTCTATACTTTAACTACTTACTTTTTGTTCAAGTATTGCATCAGCAATGTAGTTTTTTGCTCTTTCTCAAATTTCCAATAACCCATTCCTACTACTATAGGAAACTCAAATCCTTTCATTCACTACATAATCACTATTAAGATCATCAACATTCTAAAAGCTTTCATCTATGTATCTTTACTTTATGTTAATTCCACACTTTAATACCCGATTAATTCATTATTCAAGGTACATGAATCATCATTCATAATTCATTCTTATAAGTAATAGATCAGTTATCCTTCTCATTTTTTGTAACGCCCTGAAAAAATTACCATTTGATTTGTTGGAAAGATGTCTACTTTAGCTGGAATAATGTTTAATATAATTTGTAAATATGTATACATAAGGATATATAGTATGGGGTTCGACAGAGAGTCGAAACCTCAAAGTAGTACTCGAAAATGGAAAATAGCGTATGTTTATTTATACATAAACATACGTTATTCTTCTGGAAAATTGAATAACCTACATTATTCTTCCCTATTTGCCCAGAATCGCATTTTGACTAACGTACGTTAATTGTAAAATAAACCTACGTTAGCAGGGGTCCGAACATGTCATTAAAAGGCTAGAACACATTCCATTTAGGGAGAAAACACTCTCAAACCCTCCCAAACATTCTCTCAACTCCCAAACATAAATTCTAACGTGTCCCAACCATAAAACTTACCAACAAACACCTAGATTATAGCAGATTAATAATGAATCTATCCTCCATCGATTCCTCTTCAACCTAGGGTTTGAAAACTTAGAGTAGTAAAGGTAAAATTCTTATTCTAAAGTGAAATGTGTGAAATGTGAGGGAAATCATGTACATTTTGTAGGGTTTTATTTGGTTTTCATAGTAGTTTATGAATCCATAAGCATTTAACATAAAAACAGTAGATTTCGGGAGATTAATGACTTTAGGATTGTGGGAGAATTTTGGGGATTTAGAAGAATTGGTTAGATAAATGAGAAATTAAGCTTCAAATGATGTATATGAAATGAAATGTGTTAAATTTGTATATGAAGTGACAAACAGAACCCGAATTGGAGGTTAGTGCCGAATTGAGTCTGCGGAAAGTCGAGGTAAGTGTCCTTTGACGCTTACTATGGTATGCTTGCCTTTGTATGGTTAAACTTGTGTGATAAATGTTTTCTTTAATGAATTAGAAATGGAAATAATTTAAAAAGAAAGGCTTAAATTGCTTATGCTTTTATGTTGTTCCTTAGAATGATCATAGATTGGGTAGAAAGATATATAAGAGTTGTACGTTGCATGTTTTGAATGCAAAATTAATGAATTATGGGGAAAATGTGGTTTGTTTAAGAACAAGTAAGCTGTGTAAAGAGATGTATGATTTGTATTAATGCTAGAATGAGTGAATTGCAAGTGGTACTTATGGCTATGTATTTTTATGAAAGTGTTAAATGATCATGAGCATGAAGCTTATGATGAATTATGTATGGTATGTGTGACTATGTAATCATGAATACTATGTTGATATGATCTATGAAAGCTTGGTTTGTGGTATGGTATGTTGTGGTTTTCTTGCCATGAATTGGCATTTTATGCATGATATGGTGAATTATATTTGTTTATCATGTGAATATGGTGAATGTTCCTTATTGGTTATATGATGAACTCATATGAGTTATATATGATGTATGATTGGTTTATGCCACGAGTTAGCCGTATGAGCATGTTGGCTTATTTTGTGATGTGGATGGTTTGTGGAATATTCATGTGCATGTGTTTTTGTGGATTTTGGAGATGAGATTGCAAATGCATGGAGTTGCATTCATACATAACATTATTATGTTGGCATGCGCACGTTGTATGCTCATGCATTAAGAAAAAAAGGAGCTTATGCCTCACATGTGAAAAAGGAAGGCGTGTTGGTCATCCATATGAAAAAAAGGGGATTAGCCCAAGATTTGAGAACACAAGAGCTTGCCTCTTGATGTTATGTTTATACCGAGTGAGAGCTCGATACCAGGCGTGGCCTAAAGAAGAGAAAAAATGGGGGATTAGCCCAATTGTGTTTGAGAAGAGAGTGGAGTCTCTCTTATATTTTGAAAAGGGTTTTTGTGTAACGCCCCGGGATTTATACGATGAAAAATAGGTGAGAATGTCAAAAAAATGGCCGAAATTTGGCTAGAAACGGCATAGGAACGGCCATACAAGCCATTCCATAGCCGTTTGATACGTCCATAAGTTGGGAACGGCCAGGGAACTGCCACAAGGCCGTTTCCCATGGCCGTTTGGGTCAATCTGGCAGCTTAAAATGTGTTAGACGCGGGTTATGTCGGGGAGAGAGAAAGTAGATATGTTTTCCGTCCAAAAACACTCAAAATTGACCCCAAACACTTCTCCCACGTCAAACCTTCAATCCTAACACCTTTCCACACTAGAATCGACCAAACATCCACCTAAATCCACTGATTTTCCTCCTCCCCGGATCGATCTCTGCTTATTCCAAAAAAGGGAAGAAAACTAGGCAAGTTTCTTTGAAATCTGATTTTGGGGCATGGAATTAGGTACATTGTATATCATTGTGATGAGTTTTTGTTCTAGAATAGGATTCTATAAACCATTGGGCTCGAAAACTCATTTTTGTTTAGGATTTGAAGGATTAGGGTTTGAGAGGAAAATGAGTGTTTAGTGAAATAAGTGAGTAGAAGTTGAAATGCGGCTTGAGTTCGTGAATAATGTGTAAAATGTGATTTTTAATTGTGTAAGGAACAACATTTGGGATTCGAATCGGAGTTCGGGCGACGATTAGCGCTTGGACTTCAAGGTAAGTGCTTTGCCACTTACTTTGACGTGTTTGAATATGTTTGGTTGGAATTATATGTTCATTACATGTTGAATTATAATTGAGATGTGTTTGATTGACTTGAATGAATGGTTAAGTGCAATTTATGTGAGTGCTTGTTGTGTATTGGATTTCGGATATGTTTAGAATGATGGATGTTAGTTTGGAAATGATAAGTGAATGTGGCATGTGATTGTTTGAATGTTCGAATGTTAATAGTATGGAAGGACATGTAGGTGGTGAATGTGACTTTGGTAAGAATGGAATGGGTATGTTTATATAGTTGCCTTTGTTATGTATGAATTGCATGAGTATGCAAATTGAGAAAATGATGTTGCATTTGCATAGTGCATTCATTCTTTCATACAATTGCTTATAATGATGTTGGTTAAGAATCCATAATATGCTAAGCCTTGTGAGGACATGTGTATATGTGTTTATACGTGTTGTTGAGCTTGGAATGATGTAGTAATTTTCTTGATTATCGTTGAGATGAATGCCTTGAATAAATTTTTGATTTTGTTTGAGTTAGACCTTGAGAATTAGCTTAAGTTTGATGGCTTGAAATGATGAAATTGTTATAAGAAAATGGTGTAATGTGTGTTAACTTAATTGGAAGGGTAAATGGCTTAAAAATACATTGTTGCTATCTGTACTGTAAGGCAAATGGTCTGGGAACGGCCACCAAAACCGTTTCCCATGGTCGTTCCCCTTGAGAAAACTTGTCTGGCAGGGCAAACGGCCAGGGAACGGTTTTGTGGCCGTTTCCCTTGCCCGTTTTCCGTGTCCAGCCTTACAAAAGATCACCAAAAAGTTGTGTTTGAATTTTTTGTTGTGTGTATTAATTAAAATACCTAAACTATAGTGGAATTGGAGGAGATTAGGTCGTGGATGGCCGAAGTTCCCCTGCGCATCACAGCTTAATGACTTATGGATCGCTTACTGAGCATTTGTAAAATACTCACCTGTTGTTTGGCTGTTTAAATATGTGCAGATCGTCAGTAGCAGGTGTTGGGACTTGATTTTGGGCAGAGCGTACGTGTGTGATACATACAGCAGGTCAGCTCCTGACAGAGTTTTGGGACTTTATACTTTTGGATTTTGTATAGCCTTATACACATGTTTTAGGCTTTTGGCAAATTGCATTGTTTTAAACCAAGCATACAGCTTCTGCATATTTACACTCTTTTGTATCGGGCCTGGTTTAAACTAAATGCATTTGTGCTACATTGATTTCATATATATATATGTATCTAAATTTTATTCATCACGGCTCCTTCTTTGTTTGTACGATTTGTAATTTTAAAAGAAAAAAAATATAGTGCGAAAATCGAATTTATCGGAAAAATGAACTTGTAATTTTTGGCGCCACATTTTGCCCACAATCGTAGAGATTGAAGTTTAACGCTCCAGAGGACATTATTTGTGTGTGTAAATGCATTAGGATTACATTGCATTTATTATGCATACATGTTATTAGTTGCATGGAGAATGAATGCGTGTTGATTATTGTTATGATATGAGCAAGACTTGTGTTTTGAGCATGATATGTGTTATTGAATGAGTGACATGGATTGTGCATGATTTTTGTATGGATCATGTAGAATTTTACTATGTATGGTGATTTGATGTTAATAATGAAGAGAGTGGTTTGTGGATATTTATACACATCTATTTGATATGATCATTTCATGAGTGTGTCAAATGGTTTTTAATTTGATGTTAACAATGAGGACTAAGATATGTGGTTATGAATGGATTAAAACTTGTATGGAAAGAATAAGTCTCAGAATGGAATGAAAAGTGGGCAGAATGCCCTGCAACTCATTAATGTATGTTATTTGTGACAATAACATACGTTAATGAGTGTAACGTATGTTAAGTGAAATATTGGCATACGTTATCCTTACTTGAATTTGCTGGGAAGAATTGATGAATAACGTACGTTAATGACTTGATAAACATAAGTTAATGTGGTCCCTAAAAGCAAGTTTTAGCCGAATAATGTACTAATGAATATCTGAAGTTAGGAAATGACTTAGGATGATTCCTAAGACATAAAACACATAAAAGAATTGTTTATGGCATGGCTATGCTGAGCTGTTAGGGAACTAAGGCACGAATACAACTTTTTGCTCCACACTTACATCCGTGTTGTATGAAGATTCCCCTGCACCCCAGCTTAACAACTTTAGTGGGTCACTTACTGAGTATTTTAAAGTACTCATCCGTGTTTTACTGTTGAATGTGTGTAGAGTGACAGGTATTACTGACAGGACTATGTGATCGGTGAGGCTAAGCGGTGCGATACTGAAGGTCGAGCTCCTAGTTTGGAATTTGTTTAATGTTGTATGCCTATACATGTGTTTCTATAGGAGTGAGTTGCAAACATTTCATGTATTCTGTTTTTCCACAGCTTCTGCATTTTATATTCTTGTTTTATGTAAAACCAACATCAGTCCTTATTAAATGATTTGTAACCCTTACTTCGACGGATTTCTCCCTTTCTCAAATTTTTTTTGAAAAAGATAAAAATGGTGCAAAAATTGGCATTTATTCAAAAATGAAGATTTCTAAATTTGGGGTTCACATTTAGTGGTATCAAAAAAGGGATTAGATTCCCTGCGGACTGGGCCGGAAAAATGTTTTCATTGCATCATTGTGTGCGAAACTAAGTTTTGGAAATGGTGATTTGTGAAGGATGGAGCCAGTCGATCATGTATCACAAGAGGTTGCTGAGTCCCAAGAATCTGTGCAGGGGCAAGGATCCACCCAAGAGCACATTGAGCAGCCGAAATACGCTTCTAATCCGCCTGTCGACCCAACCTGTGCTCATTTCTATGAAATGATGGGAAGAATGATGAGAGCAAGGAAGTCAAAAGGGAGTCAGTACTGATAGAAGCTTTAGAGAGGTGCAAAGACAAGGTGCAAGGTCATTTGAGGGTACCACAGATCTCAAAGGAAGGATTGGCTTAGACATACCGATCGGATTCATAACCGTATGTGGTGTACTCTAGAGCAAAATTGGAGGTACACCACCTTTTTTTGGAGAGAGATGCATGGAATTGGTGGGAAATAGTTCCTGAGAGCCAGATCAACCCAGTTATTCTTACTTGGGATGATTTCAGAAAGGAGTATGGTAATAAGTATACCCTCCCCTGTATCAGAACCGAAAGAAGGTTGAGTTTATGGAACTCAAACAAAGGGAAATGATTGTTGATCAGTACAAGGTGCAATTTATAAGATTATCTCGATGCAGGCCAGAAGAGGTAGCTACTGACCAGCAGAGGAGAGACCGCTTCAAGTAGGGATGTCAGAAAAACCACCTACCTAGCAGACTTTGTTGAAGACCACTATTATGGAGGAAGATTTGGGAGTCGAGAAGGGTCGGCGTGACAGAAAGAAACGAAAGAGATCAGGGAAATCTAGTTCCATTAGAGGGGCAAGGGGAATGATTCTAAATCCTTTTGAGAGTGTACCAAAGGTAGTAGACATGTAGGAGTTGACTTTCGAGGAAAGGGAAAGCAAACTGTTAGGTACTCCACTGCTAAGCAACAGAGCACAGGTATGCATTCGGGTGGGGATACTCGCCCGATATACAGTTATTGCAATAATTGAGGCCACGTTGCTTAGCATTGTTATGCAAAAAGAACAGATGAAAGATTGGGCACAATTGCCAGAGCCAGGGGAGCTCCTCAAGTAGCGGCTCTGCCCCAAATAGTAGTGCATGCTATGATACAGGATGAGGCTGCAACCAATTCTTATGGCACTTATGGTAAGAACATTATACTTATTCATGTTATGATGATATATGGTGTTGGATGATTTATGTTGTGATTTATGAATGTGTAGGGAAAACTTATCAATGTGTGTGAGTCAATGAGAGTTTGAAACAAAGTGAGCATGACTATCTTATAAACATAAAGTGATTGAACCAAGTAAGAATGAAATTGGGTGTGGTAAATGAATTGCCTAAATGAAACTTGAAAACTTGGGAGAAACCTAAGTAACTAGCGAGTGTATAAGTGTTTCCTCATGCATTGGGTGAGTGATCAAAAGTGAGTGTGAATTGAGTTCCACATGAAAAATGTAACTGAGTGAACTTGACAGTCCAAAAGACCGGTTACGTAATGTGAGTGAAAAATAAAGTGAAAATCGAGAGTTTAGAAAACAAAATAACTTCACTGTGGGAAATCAATAGTGAATATGTGATAGAAAATACAAAGAAAGAAAATTATTATAAGTAATCACTTATTGATGATATTGGGAGACTATGGTAAGGTATGATTGAGGTTCGATTATCGAGAGTGATCATTGAGGTTGCTATTGCTCGTTCTTTCTCTTGAAGGTGTTGCCAGAGTTGTACCTTGTATAAAGAAGTGCATTCTTTGACTTCCTACATATTTTTCTTGACCAAGGGTAGGACATTACTTACATTTCTCGAAAAAATTCTGCATTATGCATTTTTTTCTTTTGCGATCGCAAACTATGTTCTTGTTTACATACCTTGGGCTGACATTACCTGATAGATAGGGGATCACGAGCATACATATAATTGTGGGAGATAACGAGATGTGATTTTGATTGCCTGCTATATTGAGATAAGTATATGTGTAGTTTAATGTGTAAAGTGGAGAGTATGTGAATTGGATAAATGGACTTAGTGAAGCTTATGAATGAAACACTAGTGGTTAAATGGAAATTAAATCGTAAGGATATGTTCGGGTGCTCATTAGTGTACCCGATGAATGGAGGCAACTTTGAGGTTGTGATGTGGATATGTGAGTAGACAATAATCCGACCGAGAGTCGATGACAGATTGTGAGTAGTTACAAGGGCAAGTCGAAAGAACTTAGGACAAGTTTAAGTCGATTGTTGCCTAGGAAGATGGTTGACACTAGATTTAAAGGATAATGAAAATAGAAATTTATAGAGTACAAGTTAACGTTGTGATTCATGACAAGAATAGGGTATGTTAAAGGATGATTGCCTGAAAGTGAGAGGTATGAAGAGGTTGGAAACTTATGGGTGTAAAATTGCCCTAAGTGAGAATTCACGAGAGGGGTATTTGAGAGTTAGAGTGTAATTAAACATAAGGCTTTGCCTTGGTTACCTGTGTGAGCATAAAGTGTTGTGTTGAAACCTTATGGATAAAGGTGAGTACAAAAATAAGAGTAAATACATGGATGGAATGTATTCCTTAATCAATGTACGTGTCTAATGAAATGTTCAAGTGGATCATGAATAAGGAAAATGTTACGTGAATGTGTAAACAAGATGGAGACTTAAATGTACATATTTGGTTACTAATTTGTTGAATTGGCTGATTTTACTTGTTATGGTTAGGATTATAAATTGTTTTTGTGATTGGGGTGCAATGTGTTGATGGTGAAGCATGTTTGAGCATGAATGTGATAGAGTGAATTGTAATACTATTACGAAAATGAGTATGTAAGTAAGATGAATTGGATTGAATTCCTTGATTATCATCTTATATGAGAGCGATGTGGAATATAGGAATATGTTTTTGCTTGATGGTATGTTTGATCCTTGTAGTTTATTAAAAACCTAAGGGCTTTAAGTTAGAATGTGTGAGGTTAAGTAAGTTAAGTTAATTTGAAACCTAACTTGCTTTAAATTTTGGGGATGAAATTTCTTAAGGGGGAGACTTGTAACGCCCTGGAAAATGACCATTTGATTTGTTGGAAAGATGTCTATTTGAGTTGGAATAATGTTTAATATAAGTTGTGAATATGTATACATAAGGATATATAGGCTGGCGATTGAAAAAGAGTCGAAACTACAAAGTAGTGCTGGAAAATGGAAAATAACGTATGTTTATTCTTTCTGTTTACCCAAAATCACATTTTGACTAACGTAGGTTGATTGTAAAAAAAACCTACGTTAGCAGGGGTCCGAACATGTCATTAAAAGACTGGAACAGATTCCATTCTAGGAGAAAACACTCCCAAACCCTCCTAAACATTTTCTCAACTCCCAAACATCAATTCTAGGGTCTCCCAACAACAAAACCTACCAACAAAACCTAGATTGCAGCGGATTAACAACGAATCCGTCCTCCATCGATTCCTCTTCAACCTATGGTTTGAAAGCTGAGAGGAGTAAAGTTAACATTTTTATTCTAAACTAAAATGTGAGGGAAATCATGTACATTGGTAGGTTTTTGTTGGGTTTTCATAGTAGTTTATGAATCCATGAACATTTAATGGAAAAACAGTAGATTTCGGGAGATTGATGATTTTAGGGTTGTGGGAGAATTTCAGGAATTTGGAGGAATTGGTTAGATAAATGAGAAATTAAGCTTAGAATGATGTATATGACATGAAATATCTTACATTTTTTATAGGAAGCAACACACGGAACCCCAATTAGAGGTTAGTATCGAATCATGTCTGCGGGAAGTCGAGGTAAGTGTCCTTTGACGCTTATTATGGTATGCTTGCCTTTGTATGGTTAAACTTGTGTGATAAATGTTTTCTTTGATGAATTGGAAATGAAAATAATTTAAAAAGAAATTCTTAAATTGCTTTTTCTTTTATGTGGTTCCTTGGAATGAGTATGAATTGGGTAGAAAGATATATGTGAGTTGTACCTTTCATGTTTTGAATGCAAAATTAATGAATTGTGTAGAAAATGTGGTTTGTGTAAGAACAAGTAAGTTGTGTAAAGAGGTGTATTTGTATTTATGTTGGAATGAGTGAATTACAAGTGGTTCTTACGGGTATGTATTCTTGCGAAAGTGTTGGATGATTATGAGCATGAAGCTTATGATGAATTGTGTATAGTATGTGTGACTATGTAGTTATGAATACTATGTTGATATAAGTTATGAAAGTTTGGTTTGTGGTATGGTATGTTGTGGTTTTATTGTCATGAATTGGCATTTTATGGATGATATGGTGAATTATGTTTTTTTATCATGTGCATGCGATCAATGTTCCTCATTGGTTATATGACGACTCATATAGTTACATATGAGGTATGTTTGGTTTACGCACGAGTTGGTTGTATCAGCATATTGGCTTATTTTGTGATATGGACGATTTGTGGAGCATTCATGTGATTGTGCTTTTGTTGAAATTGGAGATGAGATTGGAAATTCATGGAGTTGCATTCATACATATCATTATTGTGTTAGCATGAGCACGTTGTGTGTTCCTGCATTGAGAAAATGGGAACTTATGGCTCATATGTGAAAAAAGGGGATTAGCCTAAGATTTGAGAATACAAGATGTGTCAAATGGTTTTTTATATGATGTTAACAATAAGGACTAGGATATGTGGTTGTGTATGGATTAAAACAATAAGCAGAATGCCTTGGAACTCATTAACGTACATTATTTGTGACAATAACGTATGTTAATGAGTGTAACGTATGTTAAGTGAAATATTGGAATACGTTATTCTTGCATAAATTTGTTGGGAAGAACTGATGAATAACGTACATAATGACTTGATAAACATACGTTAATATGGTCCAGAAAACCTAGTTTTAGCTAAATAATGTACTAATGAATATTTGAAGTAAGGAAATGACCTAGGATGATTCCTAAGACATAAAATACGTAAAAGAATTGTTTGTGGCATGGCTAGGGTGAGCCATTAAGGAACTTAGGTGCGAATACGGCTTTGTCCTCCATACGTACACCTGTGTTGGCCAAAGGTTTCCCTGCACCCCAACTAAACAACACTAGAGGGTTACTTACTAAGTATTTTTATAAACTCACCCGTGTTTTGCTATTGAATGTGTGCTAATTGACATATATTAGTGACGAGACTACGTGATCGGAAAGGCCAAGCGGTCCGATATTGAAGGTCGAGCTCCTAGTTTGGAGTTTGTTTAATGTTGTATGCCTATACATGTGTTAGTATAGGAGTGACTTGCAAACATTGCATGTATTCTATTTTTCCATAGCTTTCGCATTTTGAATTCTTGTTTTATGTAAAACCAACATCGGTCCTTATTAAATGATTTATAACCTTTACTTCCATGCATTTCTTCCTCATACCAATTGTTTTAAAAAGAAAAAAATGGTGCAAAAATCGGCATTTATTCGAAAATGAAGTTTTCTAAATTTGGGGTTCACATTTTCTCTCTTTAAATATTATTTTTTAGCCTTGTTTATGATCAGAAAATGACTACAAAACGATTTATATTAACCGTTCTGCTCCTTACTGAAGTTCTCTGAAAGTGGAATGTTTTTATGAACGGTTTGCACAAACTATTCTTTAAACCATTCTGACCTTCCTAAAAGTCTGGAAGTGGAACAATTGGTGAAACAAATTACGCTAACCGTTTCCCTAACTATTCTCCCCTGGTTTTAGCTTAAAATTAGCATTTAACACCTCTACATCAACACACAAACTCATCCAACACATAATCACAATCAGAACCATATAGCATCACTCTCTATTAAACATTCAACTCAATTTACACTCTATATGCACATTCCATTACATTTACCAAAAAATCAATTACATAAGTGCCTAAGATTTTGCAACCACATCGACATAGATCATTTCAATGTAATGAATGTTGGATGCACATTTTTATGCAATGTCATCATATTAAAACCACAACACTTTTCCTTATCATAATAATAATTACAAGCACATTCCAAAATTCATGAACAAATCTCACAATGAAATCAAGTACATTCGTCTTTTAAACTTTATGCATATTAATCCCTTAAGCACATTTTTATTAGTCACATAGGACATGCTAAGAACATTCCTTTAGTAACAAAAGGAAATTCATTCTTAATTCAAGGTTACCATTTTAATCACTATTCTTACTCAGTTAACATTAGCATTTCTTTACTCGTAAGTTCAACACATATATAAGACCGCACACCATTCAAGTTTCATTAGTTCACTACATGCAAATCATACAACCCATAACACATATTACATTGACACACTTATATCCAATCTTTCTTTATCAACTTCTTTGCCAAGGATTACTTCTCAAACATCTTTCCTACTTTATGCCAAATCACATTTCCATTTTAACTGTCCTTTTTCACTTCATATTTTTCTTTAACACAAGTTCAACATAATTACCTCAAATTCCACTATCTTTTGGTCTTTCACATATTAATCGTGCATTTCCAACTGATCTCCCACATGCCACATACTTATCAGTTCATAACTCAACCGTATATACATTACATAGGAATCGTAAAAGGCTATCCATCACTATGTTCCATTTCACATAACCATTTCAAATCAACACACAATCATGTCATATCCATACCCATACACCCACCAACAACATTTGCAATTCTGATACCATTCATCAGTAGTCACATAACACTCATTATCTCAATAAATACAAATAATTTCACATGACTACAACAGATGAAAAGATGAAATGCTAATGCACCACATGTCGTGAAATAATATCATCTATGTATAATCAAAGCAAATGAAATGCTAATGCATTTCAACATATATGTCTCGGGATCTTATAACCACTCACAATCTAGAGAGCTCTCGCCCTCTTTTTCATCGCATTGGGCAAATCCCCCTTTTTATTCATAGGATTAGAGCCTCGCTCTGTCCTTTCCATTTCATTGGGAAACTCCACCTTTTTATTCATAAGCATGAACGTACACTGTGCTCATGCAAACGCCAACAATGAAATTCTTCACAAATGCAACATATGAAATGCTCTGGATACTCATAACCATACCAACAAGCATCATTCATATATCACACACCTTCATACTAAATACTGTATCCTCAAATTCATATACATGTATTTCACGAGATTTCATACAACCCCATCACATGCACAAAGGCAACATTTCCATACAAGTGATCAATACATAATCACAAACCTCATAATCGCACAAAATTTCATTTCATACGACATCACACATTCATAGTCAGTAGCTTTCAATCCAATTCACACTAAGTTTGACATTAAATTCTTTCATTTTTATCCTTTTTTGTTTTATCAAAGACGATGGATTTATTGTTCTCTAGTGGACTTTTGTCCTCATTCAAAACTCATAAGCACATTATACCTTTCACTCACTTTAAGCACTCTTAGGGAATCTAACTAGCTCCCTACCCATCACCACGCCTATCGTTTCCCCACACCTATCGCATACTTGCATCTTGACTTTACCTCATTATTATCTAGTTTTTTAATAAATCATTTTCAAACGTAGGGTCACATAGCATCCGTATCCTCAAACAACCAAAACAACTAATCACACAACATGTATTTCATACATTTCATGTATCAATTCTATGTCACAGGCAACACATCATGCAAAAGCCATACAAAATTATACTTTCATATTTTATTTATTCCATTAATATATCTTAGCCAATGATTAGTATTTTAATTGCGTATTCCTTATGCACGTAACCTATCACAATCAATAAAAAATGAGGAGCCTATATTTGAGGCCACCGAAGTCACACTTATCCACCAAGTGCTTTAAATTACAAGTCAATTTCAATTACTCACAATGTCTATCCGCGACCAAGCAACTCAGTTAGCAAGTTTAATTACTTACATTCTTTATAACCAACCTTTCTCTTAACCATTTATTACTTCATTATTTGCGACCTTAGGTCTTCCATAATAATTTCAAAGTCACATAGACAAAACATATTCATTCACTTAAAATGCATACATCTTCTTTAAGTATCCTTTTCACAATTACACTATTAGCTCACACAAAAGTAATCATACATTGAGGTAATTAATCTTAAGGATTCCACAATGTCAAAGCACGACAATTTTTTTTCAAACCTTCTTGGGTTTCATTATTTTAAAAGTCAACAACATGGATGTGATCTAAAATAATGCACTATCTCAAGGGAATATAATTCCTACTATGATACCACTAAATGTGATGCCCAAATTAAATACTCAAATTTTTAATAGGATTGGAAATTCACGCCTATTTTTTCCTTTAAAATATAAAAAGGAATACTCAAAATGAAAACATAAAATTTCAAAGCAATAAGCCAAACACTTGTTTAAAATCTCTTATAGCTAAATCCATACTTATTTTAAAAGAAATGTGCTCTCCATGTCGACCCTTTGCGTGGAAAATGTTGGGTTTCCTGCATGCATTAAACTTAATGGCAGTGAAAAAAAACATCAATAACACGCAAGAACAGCCAAGGATCGACACAAAATCATTTCAAAACATGCTATATACAATCGGTTGATAACTAGGTTACATAAAAAGATAAACTTTGAAAGAAAAATATCATCTTTGATTTTCTCCTTCAATGTCGTGACCTCTGTGAGCAATAACAGTATCTACCACTTCAGAATACATTGAAGTGACCTTTTGACACCAAGAAAGAACCACAGTTGTGGTTCCTCTACAGCAATAACACACAGATTAGCGAATAAGTGCACTAGCACAAAAGAGAATAACGTACCACCTCTTCTGAGTCAATCCAGATGAGTTTCTAGTGAAACCAAAGACACGACATTGATTAAAGTGTATAATCAGCCCCTAAATCTCACTTCACTCTTGAGATAAGACCTCAAAATCACACTATCGATTTCAGTATGGAAGCTCGCGGCTTGGTTGTTGTGTCTGGAAGGGACGACACTCACTTGTGTAAAGAGCTAGGGTTTTTCTTTTGTTTTTTAAAGACAAACGTTTTGCTAGGTTAAACTACTTAACAATCCTAATCCTTTTATGACTTATTCAGTCTTTCATAAAAATCAAATTCCTTTTAAAAACAACCCTCCAAACCATAACACTATGTATGGATAATAAAAATTTAATCTTTTAATTTATCCCACATAATCCTTGTCTTAATTTAAGACATGCTTCTTATATTTTCTCTCTCTTTATTTCTTACATATTTTCACTTAAGACATCACATTAAATAAATAATCTTTGTCTTAAAATCATGTAAGAAATATTATTTCTCTTCCATCTTAGGCCCAATTACCAAAATTGGACCAAATCCCAATCTGGCCCAATAGCCGAATTTTGACCTAAGGTGAAATACAAAAATTACCTTTTTAGGTTTTTTTCCAACCATGTGCGATCTAGATTAGGATAAGGCATGTCGCTAACACCCTTATTTATCGCTTAATCATTTTTCTTGATTTCTATGACAAAATTGATAAGTTCAAATAAATGAATTAATCATTTCATTCGAGTGCGACCACACTCTTCCCAACCTTGTCTATCAACCTACTAGTTATACTTAGTGCATAAGCAACATCCGGCCTAGTACATAGCATAGCATACATAATAGATCGTATAGCTGACGCATACGGGATTCTATTCATATGTTCTCTCTCTTCTCTAGAGGATGGGCAATCCTTCTTAGAGAGAACCACCCTATGTTGTATGGGCAACAATCCCTTCTTACATTGTTCCATACTGAACCGCCTCAATATCTTATCTTTGTACTTTACTTGACTTAGTCCTAAGAGACGCTGCAATCTATCTCTATAGATCCTTATACCAAGTATAACCTCAGCTTCCCCTAAGTCTTTCATTGAGAAACACGTATTCAACCATTGTTTCACTTGTTGCAATGCTAAAACATCATTTCCAATAAGCAGGATGTTATCGACAACAATACAAGGAACACTAGTACGCTCCCACTAAACTTATGATATACACAAGGCTCATCTTCATTCTTGGTGAATCCAAAATGAATATTCCAACTTCGGGACGCTTGCTTAAGTCCATAAATGGACCTTTTAAGCTTGCATACCCTATTAGGATATTTTGGATCAAGAAATCCCTCAGGTTGTTTCATGTAAACATCCTTAAGGAGGTTTCCTTTTAGGAAAGCCAGATTTACATTCATTTGCCATATCTCATAGTCTAAGTATGCAACTATGGCAAACAATATCCTAATGGATTTGAGCATAGCTACTGGCGAGGATGTTTCATCATAGTCGATACTATGAACTTGTTTAAAATCATTCGCCACTACCTTGCCTTTAAGATACCTCCCGCCTTCTCTCTGAAAATCCATTTGCATTCAGTTACCTTAGCACCTTCCAGTGGATCAATCTAGTCCTAAACTTGATTATCATAGATTGATTGCATCTCAAATTTCATGGCCTCTTGCTATTTTTCTGAATTAGAACTTTCTAAGGCCTCTCGTAAAAAGCAGGTTCATCATGATCAAGGGTAGTGATATCCTGTTTGTCAGTCATAATGAACCTGTACCTAAAGAGTTCCTGATGTATCCTACCTCATCTTCTAGGTACTTATGTAATGAGCTCTTTTTCCACAACTTCTTATGGATTTGAGTCCATCTCCTTACTATCCTGTTCAGGAATTTGTGCATCTACATCCTCTTGTACAACTTCGAGTTGTACACCACTCCCACTGTTTCCTTTAAGAACGAATTCTTTTTCTAGAAACACAGTGGTTCAAGCAACAAACACTTTGTTCTTGCTAGGATTGTAGAAATAGTATCCTTTTGTCTCTTTAGGATACCCCACAAACAAGCATTTATCTTTCTTGGATGAAAGCTTGTCGGATGTTAATCTTTTAACATGCACTTCGCATCCCGAGATCCTTAGAAAAGACATGTTGGGCTTTCGCCCAGTCCATATCTCATATGGTGTCTTTTCGACTGATTTAGTAGGAGACCTATTTAGCAGAAAAGTCGCAGTCTCTAGGGCATAACCCCAAAATGATATCTGGAGACCAGTTTGACTCGTCATCGACCTAACCATGCCGAGCAAGGTTTGGTTCTTCCTATCGGACACACCATTCCACTGAAGTGTTCCCAGAGGTGTGAGTTGTGGTACTATACCACAATCTCGCAGATATTGGTCAAACTCTTGGCTCATATACTCGCCACCTCGATCAGATTGACTGGCTTTGATATGTCTACCTCGTTGGTTTTCTACTTTATTCTTAAAATCCTTAAACCTTTTAAAGGTTTTTGATTTATGCTTCATTTGATAGATATAGCCATATCGGCTATGATCATCAATTAGCGTGATGAAGTAGCTATAACCACCTCTGGCTTGTGTACTTAATAGTCTATATACATCGGAATGTTTTGGGTCTAACAGTCCACTAGTTCTCTCTCCATTCTCGTTGAAAGGATTCTTTGTCGTTTTCCAGCAAATGCATGATTCGCAGGTGTCTAATGATTTCCAATCAAAAGATCGAAGAGCTCCATCTTTACGGAGTCCTTGCAAGCATTTCTCACTTGCATGTCCTAAACGATAATGCCAGAAGTAAGAAAGATTAAATTCATCAGACTAAGCATTTCTCACTTGCATGTCCTAAATGATGAATATCCAAGGCTGAAACTAAAATAATATTCCTGCTCATTGTAGGTACATAAAAGCAGTTCAAAAGTTTTAACTCTAAGCCCGTAGGCAAACATAAAACTAAGTCTCCTATCTCTCTGGCAGCAAGTATAGCTCCATTTCCGACTTAGAGATCGACTCGCCTTTAGAAAGCATCCTCCTATTTCTTAGTCCCTGCACATTGCAATAAATACGAGAACCACATCCAATATCTAATACCCATGATGTCGAAATAAACAGATTGATTTCTATCACGTTGATACCTAAAGTAGATTCTCCATCAGTACCCTTCTTCTTCTTCTCTCCCAATAGCTTTGGAGAGTGTCGCTTCCAATGGCCTTTCTCAAAGCCGTGATGACACAAATCGAAAGGATGAGGCTTAGGACCTGCCTTGGGCTTGAATCCAGCCATCATTGGCTTCAAAGGCTTCTTGTCCTTGCCCTTGCTCTTCTTATCCTTATTGACGTCCTTTTGGCTGTCTTACTGAACCAACAATGCAGGTTATGGCTTCTTAATGCTCGATTCAGCAGTCTTAAGAATTCTGTGAAACTCTGTCACGGTCTTATTCACGCCTTGCATATAGTAGTTAAGGACCACTTGGTCAAAACTAGGTGGTAAGGAGCCAAGGACTATGTCAATGAAGAGCTCTTGTTTCAACCCTGCTCCAAGTTTCGCAAGAATATCTAAATACCCTTTCATCTTGAGCAGATGAGGACTAACTTGTCCTCAAAGAGCCATATTACACGAGGTTAATTATTTCACAATCAAATACCTCTAATGTCTTGCCTTCTCTTGGAACATTTCCTTGAGAGCAGTCATGATGTGGTACGCATCTTGATCCATGAACTGTTTACAACTCGGGGATCATTTTAGCCAACATCAGAAAAGTCACGTCATTCGAATCCCTCTTCTTTCTTTCAAAAGATTCTCGAACGGCTACAGTGACATTCCTTGCAGGTTCAGTTGGAAGAGCGGCATCGAAGACTTTGAGTTTGTTCCCTTACTTCAGAATAATCTGCAAGTTTCGAGCCCAATCTAGAAAATTAGATCCATTCAACTTATCCTTTTTAAGGATAGAGCACAGGGAAAAATTCGAGTTATTTGGGTTTGGATTCATTGTCTACAAAGAAAAACCAAACAAGGTCATTTATAAGGCTATTTTAGCAAAAAGATCTCCCACTCAAAAATGGATTAATATCCCTTTAAATAATCCACTTGTTAGTGATACGTTTAGTAGGACCGAGATCCAATCATCTTTCCCCAAAGATGACTCTTGGTTTCTAATAGGACTAGAACTTTTGTGCCGGTGCACTTCCTATTAATTGCCTAGGGCCGACACATCATCACAGACCCACGTCAAGTTCAAACCTACAATTAACGTGCTAACCATAACACCAATCTAGCCCCACTCTAACATGGCAGTATAGAAGACATCGATCTTAGCCCTGCCTCACAAACAAAATCTAATGTGCCCAGCTTTGGCATGACCTGTGCTTCGATGTTCGATGCCTTGACGGGTCGTTAATCTAGGGAGGTAATTTGCTTGACGTAATATTTTTGAGATTAAGTTGTTGTTTGATTCAACGGCTTAGCATGGAAAATGCGGACTCGACATTCGATATAGGATTCAAACATTTGTCAATGTTAACCTAGCATGCAAGACTAAGTGCAAAACAGTAAATGTGCAATCATGGGCCAATAACCTAGGACTAGGCCTATACTATTACATAGAATATCCTTCGGGCTTCAAGTGCATCTCTAATGGGCTCTCCATCCTTCCTTGTTGGGCTCCACGTCTGGACTCCCTCCATGCTGATTTGGGCCTCCTTTTTCTATACTAAGTCTATTCCAAACCTAGTCTAAGAAAAATAAGCTTACGCCTTTACAAACCCACTAATTAAATAAATAGGCTTATGCCTTTACAACCCAATAAATAAGGCCCATGAATGCACCATGCATAAACATACATCCACATACATGTTTTTCTAACACTCAACTGGGCCCAAGGCCCACACGCTCAAACAAGATGAAATATAACCCTAAATCATGGCAAATCCAATTTTAAGCTTTGAGCCAAGCCGTTAAGAGAAATTGGGCCTTTAGAATCCTTGAGTTAACCCAGTGATGGGATTGGCCAAGCCAAAAATTATTCATGGAATGAATATCTCAAGCCCACAAGACCAATAACATATAATTTCATGCCAAAAATTCATACGAATCAATTCCTCTTTTACAATTTGACACAAATAATAACATAAGTGTAAACTATATAATGCCATTTAATTAAAAATTAAATACATACATACACAAAATTTCAAGCATGAAATTTCCACTGCCAAATTACATTTTGATCCCTGAAATTTCATAAAATTCAATTTAGGCCATTTTAAATTCCTAAGACTTAAAGCTAGCTCACTAGTTCATTAAATCTTTCTAAAAAGCACCTAGTTTAGGAATTTATTAATTTTAATTCCAAAATTAATTATGAACAGTAAAACTAAATAGTAAATCATGTGTTATATAGTACATGAACTGCCCCAAAATTCACAATATTGATTTCAGGCATAATTTATCTAAAACTATGTCCAAATAGTCATTAAGGATCCAATTATGTACCTAGTTTTGTATTTTATGAAAATCTAATCATACTAACATGTGACCAGCCATATTTTAAATTAATTACAATCAAAGCCTAAAGTTACATTTATTTATTAATGTGAAGATCATTTTTAAATTCCTTTTAACCTGATAATCAATAATCCTTTCATAATAATAAGAAATCAGAGTGAAATCAGAGAAAAATAGGAGAGAGAAATGAAATATCATTTCATAAACCACTCGGGCCTGTGGTGCTGACCCTGTTGAAGCTGCTGCCCTGCCAAATCCACTAGCTCCACTGGTACCAACTGCTCCCTCTCTGAAGGCTGCTCCTCCACTAGAAGTATACCTAGTTCCTTTTCCACCTCTACCTCTACCTGTACCAGTCGAAACTATAGGCTTAACCTCCCCAACATTACTCTGCCTCAAAACATCCACACTCGGTATACCCTGTCTCTGTGGACAATCTCTAGCAAAATGACCCGGCTGTTGGCAATTATAACAAAGTAATCTCGTATCTCTGCTGGAATAAGTACTTATACATCTTCTCAAATAAGTAGGAGGCCTGGTGGAATAACTCCTCCCACCTCCTACTCTGCCTCGAAAGTGTCGAGAACTCCCACCTATACCTCTAAAACCGCGAGTATCAGATCTCTTACCTCTAGTCTCTGACCTCTGTCGTCCCCCAATTCAACTAGACCCTGAAATCTTCTGTCTTTTTCCTTCTTTTCTGTTATCTTTCTTGTCACCCTCTGCCTCTAACTTCTCAGCCCTGATGGCTGCCTCAATCAGTATCTCGTATGTCGCAGATTTCAGTGCAATCCTGTTGCGTATGACATACCTCAAACCTCTCTCGAATATATCTCTCCTCTTTTGCCAGTGTTTATCTCCTCTGGAGCATATCGAGATAGTCTGGTAAACTCAGACTCGTACTCGACAACTGTCCTCTCCCGCTGCTTTAACTCTAAAAATTCAATCTTTTTCGTCGGCTAAAATAGAGGAGGGGTATACTTCTCAGCAAACTTCCGTAAGAAATCATCCCAAGTCAATGTCGGAGGATCATTCTGGCTATTTGGGACTGACTCCCACCAATTACAGTCAGCTTTCTCAAAAAGAGATGTAGTATACCTCAATTTCTGCTTTGGGGTACACCTCATACGTGTAAGAGTGCGCTCTGTCTGCATTAACCAATCATCTGCCTCTGAAGGATCAGTAGTGCCCTCAAATATCCTCGCCCCTGCTTTCTAAACTCAGCAAAATTTTTATCAATATAGAGATTCTGACTACCTAAAGCTTTAGTCTGATCCCTCATCATTTTCTTCAACATCTCCCATAACGGAATATATGCAGGATCGTACGGAGGTATAGGCATATCAGGTTATGCTTCTCCAGCAGGCTGTGCAGGCTGCTCAGGATGTAATGGGGCTGACCCCTGTCCCTCTACTGACTCTCTAGACTCAGTTGTGCTGTGATCATGTGATGCGTTGTCAATCAGCTTCATGTGTTTTCAAAAATTCAAGTTTAAATTCATTTAGCTTCCAAAACATGACAAACAAAACAATTTTGACACAGTCCGCAGAGAATTTAATCCCTGCTCTGATACCACTAAATGTGAAGCTCATTTTTAAATTACTTTTAACCTGATAATCAATAATCCTTTAATAATAACAAGAAATCAAAGTGAAATCAGAGAAAAATAGGAGGAGAGAGAAATGAAATATCATTTCATAAACCACTCGGGCACCAAAACATTCATAACATAAAATATTTTACAGTGGAAAATGGATATAATTTTGAAAACATTTCAAACTCAATATAGA
>CANYCX010567290.1:0-12151 GCA_948193385.1 Breynia disticha f. nivosa
ATATATATATATGTCTGAGTTGAACATATATAATGTTTAATCCAAATGTGTTGCAAGTAAGAAAATAAAGTATTTGTTGGATTAAAAATAATATAAATTGCAAGGAAGTTGACCATGTTTGGTTGTGTTGCTTACTAAGTCTTATGACTTATGTATTTTATACCTGCTACGCTCGGCAGTGATTCAAATAGGAAAAACTTGGAGGTGAAGGTGGTACGTGTTGCTCCGGATTGAAGACTGATAGAGAGAAATCAAGGTGGGTGGTGCACTGTGTTTTAAACAATTGTATATGTACGTGACTATGCATATATTTTACATTCCTTGTATTTTATTAGGCTAAGGCCTTTAAAGTTATTTGTAAATATTTTGAGGAAAATGGAATGTAAGTATTTGATTCTAAAGATTTAAATTATAATGCTTCCGTTATTATTTCTTTATTGTATAATTAAAAAAATTTGTTTTAAAACAAAAACTTGATTTCCGGGTTTAAGTATCATTTGTAGGAGGGAAGTATACGCAGATGATATTTAAATTCGGGGGTCACAACATCAATGAACAATAATATATTCAAACAATCCATCAAAATCACCATTTATTGAACAACCACCTAATTTCAAATAAAACATGTCAATCAATAATATAAATATGTTCACAAAGAACATGTCAAACGCAAAATAATAAATATGAATGCATATGATCTAATGCATTCCTTAATATGATCCTACTCTTAATTTCATTAATTATGCGCTTGTTTGACTTTAAATTGACGTTTGCAAACGGGGCTCGTCGGCCGGGAGTATCGTGGTTATAAAGTACTGTGGTCCATAGCTTTTATGCCCTTACTCGGCCTATATAAATGCCCTTAATTGTCCTGGCACGACCCTCACTTAAAAGTTGAATCGAGTCTTCCACTGTGCCGCGGTAACGTATGTTTTATATACTACCGCATATTTTGCTCCCTTGAGCCATAACCACTCCCTCAAATATCTTGCTCACAAATAGCTACCATTTCAAGTTTCTCTTTCTTAATATTTTTATGCATGAATATGCATGTTAAGGAATGTTCTTATGATCCACATATGCATCAATATCATTTTCACAACATACCATTCCTCTCAAAATATATCAACCAATGACATAACCAAATATATGAGCATATCCATTCATTCACAACATTCTCTCATGTATCAACATACATTCCAAATCAATATCAAATCAACATAATTTATAACCATTCTTGATTCAATTCAACAATAGGCATACCCAATATAATTTCATAAGAACTTGCACAATCAACCAAACATGGCCAATTCAACAACTTAAAACACAAAGCATACAAACAAGGAATATTGCATTCATGAACTTACTTGGCAAACAACTCTAAATTCTCCGGCTTGGAACTTCCTTCTTCAGATTTTTGATTTCCTATAACATAATTCATATTTACTACATTAATTATTTATATATAAACTTATACACATTCATAACTAACAATGTTCTTAGATTTAAATTCTTCTTTCTTACATCTTCTCTCTTTTCCTCTATTATTTGTTTTTCTTTATTAAATTACCATTATGAGGACTTCCTACAAATTTACTTAAGTATGATTTTACATCTCCTAACGTCCAATATAACATTTACAGCTCAACTCATCAATCTCCCTTTCAAAACCTTAAACATTTATTAAGATTAATCCATACTTCCACCTCCTTCATAACCCAATAAAATTAACCACCAATACCATTTCATTAGTACCTAAAGAAGCTTAATTAAGCAACCATACATCAAACACAAAACTAGCCTCAAGAACCAAATTTCAGATTTTTGAACCATTCAACTTAAAACACTAATTCCAAGTATCTAAACCTTGAATTACCACCAAAAATGGTTACAAATGGTTAATACACATCTTAAGTTTTCCAAAGAACTAAATTTTACACAAATCGGAGCTTAATTCAATGAATTATGGCATTTTGAATTTAGGTAAGAAAATAAAACGGAATTTCAAGTTTATGTTCAAGAAAACTTACCAAGTTAAGATTCCCAACAGATTTCTAAGCTCCCAACACCATGATTTCTCTATAGAGGAAGACGATTAGGGTTTGAGGATGAATTTTTTGAGAGGAAGAAGAAGAATTCGTGTATGGGAAGAAGGAAAATAAGAAAGGAGGAGAGAGGTAGCATAATTTGGGGAAAAGGGATCCACTTGGTCGGATGAGTGGAATGGGAGTGGAGTGACAAATATTATCCAATCGCCTTAGGTCCATTTTACTTCGTAATTCATTTGACCTCGACTCCAAATAATTTTTCGATTCCAAAATTCTTGTAATTCATAATCTTAATAACATTATCTTAATCTCCCCGTTATTTATTTCTTAACAAATATTTATTTAAATAAACGCAAAAAATTTATACACATTTTTACGTAATTTTATTAAAAATTTTATAATTTATCATATTTTTAGGATGTGACACTAAATATTCCAATTAACATATTTTTATAGGGATAGAAATGAATTAAGATTAGTATGAACTTTGTAGGTGATAAATTTTTTACAGATCATAGATATGGGATACCTAACAAAGTTCATAGTAATGTGGGACATTCTATTTGGAGACCAATCATGGATGAGAATACTAAAATTAGTATGCCTCTTATAATATCAAATAATTTTCTTTAGACTTAAAATCACTATCTTTTTATTATGATTTCTAGTGTACTTTGACATACGCCTAATATGAATGTAAAAGGTTGACAAGTATGGGTATGATAGGATATGCTATTGATTACAAGTAGAAGCATGAGTGAAGTGAAGGGATTGACCCTCTCATAAAAATGAAAGAAGATATCACTAGTCGCTTGATAGGCAAGATTAGGAAAAGTATGGCCACATCCAAACATAATGATTGGATCATTCATTTGAACTTATCAATCTTATCATAGAGATCATGAAAGTGATTTAACACTAAATATGGATGTTAAAGACATACCTTATGCAAATAATGATATCAAAGGTCAAAGAAAGAATTTGAATTGTAGTATGACTGTTGGCACTGCTCAGCTATTTAATTTTGGATGATCATAGTGTCATATAAGAGACTGCCTATGATTTATGAATTATTAAATTCATTACCATTATTCAATAGTCTTACAGACACAAACAAGAGATAAAAAAAGGGTATTTTTAGAATTTCAACTTAGGTCAAATTTCAGTTGTTGGACCGAATCAGACAATTGGGTCAATTTTAGTAACTGGGCCTAAAACGGATGAAATAACAATTTTGGAAAGTGTATAAAAATTTTGGGTCAATAAAATTTTTTTGGTTGATGTTGGATGAGGCTTGTCTTAAATTAAGGCAAGATGAGAAAGAATTGTGGAGATGTGGATAAAGTGTTATCTTCTTTTGTACGAAAAGAAGAAAGAGTCAAATCCTATCCTAACAACTCCTAATTTTTGCCCAAGAAATGGTTGGATTATAGAAGAATACAAACTTGATTTTAAAACAAAGATTAACTTTGCTAAACTATCTAGACCACACAACCATTTAAAGAAAAGAGAGAGAAAAACAAAACCCTAATTTTTCCTCTTCCCACTCCAGAATACAACACGACCGAAATCCTCTATCAATAATCAAGATTTTGATTATTTCATAGTCTCTTAAAGAAAAAAAAGATTTAGGGGATAATCACATCATCCTAGTGCTTTTAAAATCACTATTCTTTCATCTTATCGACTAAAAACAAGGTGAATCACTAACACCTTTTATGCTAGTACATGTTTCTTTGGATTCTTGTGTAATTTTTGTAGAAGGACTACATGTGAAGTCCTAAAGGAAGTATCTTGAAGGTAGTCTTGATATAATCAAGGTTGTAGTTATATTTTTCTTGAACATACGTACCCAACCAAGTCTCTCAAGAGGTAAAAATCGATTCTTTCCATTAAACATTGAATCTTTTGTTAACTAGTCTTAGTTTTTAGGCCATATATGGTATTATATCTCATTTTTTGTGTGATCATGATTGTTTTCTACGTGTTCTTCATGTGTTTTTATGCATCCATGGTATTTTAAATATGTAGAAAACACAATAAATGAGATGGTCCCAGCCTCTATGACTGGCATAGTAGTCCCTTTATAAATCTAGATAGATTTGAAATTTGAAAGAATTAGTTTATCAAGTAGGAAAGAGTTACTAGTCATATGATCAGTAGCTACTAAATCAATAATTCAAGTGTTGAGGTTAGTAGAAACAAAAGCAGAGCTAGTATTACCTTCTTCTGATAGAGACACATGAGAAACTTGTGATGCAGTAGCAGTGGTGGGTGAATGAGTGTGAAAAGAGGCAACATGAGATGACTTTTTGTTCTTATTTTCTGCTTCTTTCAGCTTCAACCATTTTGGATAGCTATGCATTTTCTAGCTAACATCCACTGTTATAATGAGTAAAAAAGGAAAAGAGTCAGATGCATAAGGAGGAGCTACTGGTTATATATTATTATTATTTTGGACTGCAAATGCTGAAGCCTTAACTTTTTTCTTCTACTCCTATGGTAACCTACCTCTGTGCCTCATGAAGAACCAGTGAATATGTTTTTCCTCTAGACTTGGTAGAGCTTATGTGGCCAAATTTGACCACTAACTTGATCTTGATTATAATCAAGACTGATAAGGAATATATAGATTTGATCTTCAGTAGTGAACTTCCTCAATTATTCATTGCCAATCAAACACTGCATATCTTTAGGTCTACAATAATCAATTTCTAAGAACTTGTTATTCAACTTATTATAATATTCTGGTAGAGGATGACCTCTTTAGAATGATTGGAATGTTTTCTTCATTAGTTTATTGACTTTATAAGAGTTTGAGAGATCAAGATAACTCCTTATGGTAACATCCTAGATTTATTTAGCAGTTCCACATTACAAGAAATATGCCATCAGCTTATTTATCATTGAATTGATAAGCTAAGTCTAGACCATCGCATGTTCAGCACCTATTCATCATAGCCTGATTCATGTTCAATGGGCGCAACCTTTCTTCCCGTGATATATCCCTTCCTTTTTTTGCTGGCCATATTCATGTTTATGATTTGAGACCAAACACAATAATTAAACCATCCAAATTAATAGAAATTATTAGAAAGGAAGTTTTATGATTGGAAAGGAAGTTTTATGAACAAACTGTGGATTGCTTCTTGCTGTTAGGAATGGCAACCTCTATTTTTCCAAAAATGTTTAAAACAGTAAGGGAGTGAAGAAGAAAAATAGCAGCTAGGGTTCTACCGAAAGAAAAAATAGCAGTAGAAAAAGTCTTCATAGCTTTGATACCAACTTAGAAATTAACTGAAAACATTTTCATTATCTTATATATTATTGATATTCATACAGAATTTACATAAGCTATTCTAGGAAATTCTAAATTCCTGTAATTTGGCAATGAATACTATGATTCTATGACATCAAATCATACATAATTTACATTAAATCATATATAAATAAGGAAACACAAGTTATACATACTGATTTTTTTTTGCAGAGGAAATAAGAGAGAAGGAATGCATTTGCTTCATCTTTATCATCCACCTATAATTATGAGAAAGTTTGTTAGGACTCACACTAACAATGTGAAATTATTGTTTTGATATTATATGTCAATTGGTGATGTATGCTGAAAGCTTATGTGTAAGGCATGAGTTGAGATATGATGATATCATGAAGACTTTGTTTGTTCATGAATTGAGAATCTAATACAAAGATAAATGATAGTTACTTTGATAAATGAGGTGTTTCAAGTATTCAATTATAAGTTTTGTCTGGTTGCAAGGATGAAAAAACTTAAGATTTAAGATGCAGGAAGCTAACACAAAGGTAGTCACACTTTCAATAGGTCTTGTCAACATGTATGGTTCGGACAGTGTGCTAGCGCAGGGGCCATAGCACTTTTCATGGGTCCGTATCTGGAAGCTAAAATTTTAAATGAACCAATACGGGGGCAAGGTACATTTCACGGGCTATGTTGGCTAACAGTAGTTGAATATGTATAATGTGGTCCACAACATGGCCTATGCCAAACACAAACTAAAAGTTTTGGGTTAAACATGGGCTGGAGGCACGAACATATTCTTGTCCTTATTAGATACAGGAATGTGTACAATGAATCAAACATAAATAGATTTGAATTAAATGATGTATCAATGAAATAGAGATATTCACACAGTATGGAAGTAGAGTATTAACATGAAATGTCTTAAATACATAATGTACTTAATGTTTAATGAACGAGTATATAAACTAGATAAGTGTAGTTATAGGTATACTTGCTGACTTTACACTCACTAAATAGACTTATATGTGTTGTGTTGATTTTAAGGCAATGACGCATTAGTAGAGAATCTCGAGTCGAAGGTCGTTTGAGCCTCTTTCAATGGTTTGATGTTAGTATTTAAACAGGAAGAAATGGGTAACAATCTTAAAGTTTTGCAATAGTTTTAATGAGTTGATATACTGAGAGGAATTTCATGGTTGTAAAGTATGTTAATCTTTTAGCTTCCACATAACTCGAATTTTTTTACTTATACGCATGATTTAAGTTTTTGACACCAAGTTTTCTTTACTAGGTGGAATTTTTGAAATGGATTTCATTTAGATTTGTTTTTATAACAAAACTGTGAAAATTTACTATGATTTTTATATTACTATTATCAATTGAAATAACTTTGTAAGATAATTTTGGCATCACATCAACAAAACCATGTTCAATCATATTTTACTATTAACATATTTATATATTAGTATGAGATAGATTATTCACCTTTTTAGTTAAAATATTGGGATTTTCCTTGACCCTGATACTAATACTACTACCTAGATAATTGTCCTATATCAAAAAATAATTCTCTATATAATATACTATAGTCTCAATATAACTCTATATAACATATTTATGCATGAAAATGAGTCTTTCCTCCTATTCAATATATTCATTACTCTTTATCTATCCTCGTATCAATTTCTCATAGAATCTCTATAAACATATATGTAAAATCTAATATATCATAACATTTACTTACCTTCTTCTTCCTTCTACATTTTCACAAATTTCCTTCTTCATTATGACTCTTAAGATTAAAGGTGATGGATTTTTATTTGTAGAGATTTTTGTTATTTTTAAGAGGTTTCATAGAGGGTTTCATTGGTTTAGAGAAATTATGTGAGTTTTCTTTTTCATGTGTACCACATATCACTTGAATTTCTGTGATTTATACACGTTTGACTTTACAACACGGTCGTGTCATAAAGTAACACAATTCCACCATGGAAAGCACCGTACCCATCGTGTCATCTCCTTGTGAAAATAGAATTTCAACATACCCACTGTGGCACTTTCCATGCCCATCATATTTAATGTCTTTTTCATTTGTAATAATTCTCTTTTATTGTTTGTCATTTTTACTACTACTTCGTATGATTTCAAATATGTATTCATGATACTTATATAATATTAATGGTACATATTAGGTTTTTCATGTGGTTTTTGTGTCTAGTTTGTCAATTTTAAGCTATTATGATAGAGATGTGATATATATATATATATATATATATATATATATATATATATATATATATAAGTGATATATGTATGTATGTATGTATGTATGTATGTATGTATGTATGTATAAGCGAACAAATAGCATAATAATATTTAGATTCTATATGTGCAAATACAACTCTTTTTTTTATAATGACTCAACATGTCAAGTACTGCATCAAGTTTTATATATCATATATTTCAAGGATCATTCTACTATTTAAAGAATGAACCATAGACTTAATTAAATCAAACAGCTAAATTATTTGTTAACCCACAATTATAGAATAAACGACTGGAGTGGCTCATATGGGTCTCACCTTATATAACATTTAGTTTGTTTATCTTTCTATATAACTGAAGGAACTCAATATAGAATTGCACAAAGCATTAAATAAAAGTAAGCAGACTTATCTGATTATCGCAGCGAAAGAGTTGATATCCTCGATAGATTAACTGTCGGTCTCCTTCTCGTACAAGCAGATCACCGAGTTGAAGCTGTGTTCTTTCGCAACCCTTTCTACTGAATGATCACCGGATGAAATTGGAGGCGCAGAGAAAAGAAGCTGTTCTTTTCTCTAAACGCAAAACTGATTTACGTTCCTTACTAGGGTTTCCAAATTTAATCCTTTTATATCTATGAGAACTTCCTCATAAGTCCTCAAAGCTGACAGACTTATTGTTAGTCAGTCCTTGTCAGTTAGTTTATTCTTGGGCAGACCCTTGACTACTAACATCTCCCACTCTCACATGATTAAACTTATTTTGTCAAGTGTGATGTTTTCTTAGTTCATCCAAGTTGTATCATTCTTTCATGTAGTAGGTCGTGCGACCAACCAGTTAAGAATGAGTATATGTGCCTTGACTGGGCTACTCATACATCGTTCTTCAAGACTTACGGTTATATCTCCGATTACTTTCCATATTCACGTCTTTCGATCTTAAGGTCTTACAAAAACTCAATCATTTCCACTTGTCTATTTCACGTGGAAATTTTGACAAGGCTCGTGCGTACTTTGATTCTGTTCATGAACGGTTACTGAAAGTATTCTACTTGATACCAAAACTATTACTCCTCCTTGATACTAACAATTATCCAACATGATCCAAATTTACACGTGTCCATCAGAGGTGTACTTTGCAAATATATCAACACAATTGAATAGTATCAAGCTTCTTCATAGTAATGTAGAGTTCATAGGGTGATGTGTAGAGATCCCCTTGATCACTACTGGGTCTCATATTAGAGAAAATAAGAACCTTTTAAGTTTTTCTCATCCCAAGTCACTTATAACACACATTCACATACACTATGCCATGGTGTCGAATTTCTTCTTAGTAGGAACACATGCCATATATTCGGAGATATATATCACCATACTTAGGCATGAGGCTTCAATGCACCTAGCATTTTTCCTTAGTCCACTTTAAGTCTCTGTAATATTAGGACTGGCTTCGGTTCTAACTATTTACAGTTGCAGTTATCATGGGCTCACCCATGGCGTAAATTGATTATTTACGACTTTCATTCTTACACCTTAATAGGAATGGTCTCTTTGTAGCCTCGTCTTAGCATTTTCTCAAACATAAGTGAAAATCTAAGGTATCAACCCATATGAGTGGGTTTTCTCGCTTTGCATGCTAGACTATACACAATAGCTTTCTGTGTATCGCTAAATATTTCCAAGACATATACCACATATTGCAAGATTTCAAAATTGATCCACTGTCAAAACTGTGTGGTCTTTTGAACTCAAAAGTTCATCATTTCCTTGTTCTATTAAGTCCTCTTTCACTCAATGTGATACTTGATCTCACCTTACTAGCATATGGCAGTTTTAATAGTGATTATCACCTTAGATGGTCACTTATCTTAAGGTAGTTAGTTTGAAAATAATTCTACTAACATTCCTCCTACACAATGTTTGTATGATAGTTTGTCACTAAACATACTAGGACTTTGAATTTCTATTACTTAGGCCTTCAGCCAAAGTAAGAATTCACATAAGGATATGGCCACCACTTAGGTTTTATAACCTATGCTATATTTGGATGTAGTTACTACAAAAGTCATACATCACATGTCCATTACTGAATCGTGTTCCAACACATTTTTGGATCCTTCGAACACAATTTGGTGTTTTGTAAGTATCTTGTATACAACTTTATCTAATCCTACTTATGGATTAGTAATGCTAACCAACTAATGATCACTTAGAATATTAGTGTTTGGTCATTGTATGAACAAATCATAAACTTTTGTATGACGAGTCTCTCGTACACAACAAGATTCATTACATTTATTTGTTTGTTTGTGTGATTATGATTCAACGTAGAGTTTGTTACTCAAACAATATTTATGTTGTCCGAATATGGATACTGGCTCTACTTAAGAAGTTATTCTAAAAGTTATAATGTTTATGGTTTGGCCTTGCCAAAATTGTTCTAAGTGTGTTGTTGTAACTCTCACAAAGTGGAATAACAATTCATTAGACCTATCCCTAAAACTCATTTCTAGGATGTACCATATGAACATTTTAACTATGTCAATTCTAATTAAGTGTGTACCTCTTTACACATAATAAAAGAATTAACTATTTACCTCTTTGGTGTTTGTGCTATTATCAAAAACATTTGAATATACCAATCAACTCCAATACTCTCAAGGTTGTTTGCTATTATCATGACAAATTTGAATATACCAACAAACTTTAAAACTCACAAGGTTGCATGGTATTACCATAACAAATTTGAATATACCATCTAACTGCATAACTCACAAAGTTTAAACAATTATATGTTTATCACCTTGTACGATGAACCACAGGTTATAAGCCACGTGAAATTCTTTGTTATGACCTTCCACTAAGATCAAAGAGTCTTTCCTTACTAAGACCTCCCAATGAGATCATAGAGTTTGTTCTAGTGATTAAGACTAGTCCCTTTGAACAAAAATCTTACATGGTAAATTTTTGACAAGTGAGAGAATGTCGGCTTGTCCCATCTCACTTTTTACACAATGCAATTATCAATCTATATTGACATTTGCATAGTTATTGTATCCACTCATTCCCAAAAAGGTTTTACCTTTTGGGTAGACAAACTAGTATTTCACACTTAGTGACACTTAGTTTGATTCTTCATATTAAAATCACTTGTAATTTCCATAATTATGGGTAAATCAACCAGTACATAACTTTTGATTTTACTCAAAGATATGTCACTTAGAATCTTATTGTGTTATCCAATTAACCAACAATGGGAACTCCTCGACTTGTGTGTTTGACAAAAGATGGCCATGGTAGCTAATCATGTCCAAAAATGATGGTCAAGACCCTTTTTTACTCAATCTTTCCTCATCATCCTTCAAATCTCCCGCTCGGATGGGAGTGATCCTGAAGGGTGTGGTCCTTAAAGTGATTTACGCAGTCACTTTCCCATTTTAGGATCCTTTTTCACTAAGAATAAGATTACTAGTTTTGTTACTTGCCTAGGGTAAATATCCAAAGTGGGTATATGTCACATAGACACAACTCAATATCTTACATAAAGATACTCCTCATTGTTTCTCACTCACCTTAGACTAAGATTAGAGGACATTGGAAATACATCTCATGATTTATAATGGTTAAGTCAAACTTATGACTAATCCATATTTTCACAAGAAGTGTAAGTAATGAAGTTTAAGAGAGCACATGTTTAAGAATATGTTGGCCTGTGCCATCACTTATCTTAACATATTAAGAAAAACAAATTTTCTTCTCCTCTACTTTACTATAGTAGTAGAGTTTAGGATAAACATCTATTTTTCAATCTTTTGTATCACTTATTCATTTTAGATTTCTTGATCAATTGCATTTACGACACATGTCGATCCTAATGCTCTTGATCATCTCATCCAATGAGAGTCATATATAACGATCAAACTTATTTTTCCTCATATATGAGAAATTCAAAAATTATACGATTGTTACATAAATCAATCATATTCAAAAAGTGCTATTATCTCTCTTTATCACTATTACCATCACCAAGTGGTAATTCTATGGATTGCAATAAGATTAGGTTTGACTAATGGCTACCCATTTATGTCTAACCTAGACATCACTTTTAATTAGGTAACTCAACCTTTCATAAGTCACCCAATTTCCATTAGGTCACTCAACTTTTTCATGAGCCACCTAATTTTCACACCTTAGCAAATTTAACACATAAATTTTAGCTAATTTGGTATGAAACCATTTAATTGAATCACACTATCACGTAGAATGTGCGAAGTTACAAACGACAAGCATTATGATCTTAACGAATTAGAGATTTTGTAGTCCATACTCCAATGTAAATATTGTTTTTATTTATTGAAAGATTAATTGAAATTATCTTTCAATTCAATTAAGACAAAAATATGACGAAGTATACTATGTTTTGACTTTTGTACAAACGAATTTGAAAAGCCAAAATTCCCATAACTCCCTCTTTTTGGGTCATTTCTAACGTGTCCTAATCATTTTCACTTAGAGTTTTTTGGACATCCATGAAGATTACTTAAATCTTCATTAAG
>CANYCX010567801.1:0-11150 GCA_948193385.1 Breynia disticha f. nivosa
GAATTTGGGTTTTTCAACCCTAGCTTCATTTCTGAATTTCGTTGCTTAGGTAAGCTTCCTTGGAGTTCATTGATAGTGTTTTGCATGCCAATTTGATTGGGTAATGTTTGTCGAGAGAGATGGAAGTAGAGATAGGAATATGCTTAAGATTTCATAAAGGGAAAACGTGGAGATTGATATGATTAAGATGTTTAGTTGTTATATGATGTTGAAGAACAACTAAATAAACTTGTTTAGTATATTACGGGCAGTTGGTGTTAAGTAAAGGAAGAGGGGGAAAATATAAGAAGGAGAAATAACAATAAAATAATTATATACATTTTAGGTATTCATTCATTTTTATAATGTAATGAATCTTAAGCTATGATATTGTTAATAGGAAATTTGATTAGCGGCGAGGAAGGCTTGTGAAGAAATCCTTAGATGTTGGCTAAGGTAAGTAACACAAGCACAGTTTCCCTAATCTGTATGCCTTTGTGTATGAATGTTTGATTGTGTTATAAATATGTTGAATTGATATGATGGAATAATGTTGTTGTGGTTAAAATGATGTGGTATGATGTTGTTATTGTGTTAAGGATTGATTATGATAGCTACATTGAGATTTTGTTAAATGCGTATATGATTGATAATGAATAGGGGCTATCTTGTTTAATAAGTATAAGTGATCTAATTGAACAATGCATATTTGTGTTCTGCTAGGTTGAACGCAACCAAATGTTTAGTTGATGTTGTGGACACTAATGTGTCATATGTGCTTAAGGTTAAGGAAATAAAATAATGAATTATGAGTGGTTCCAACCATGGATAGTGGTCAATAGTACATGTATGTTTGTAAGCATTTGTGTGGACTTATATGATTTTGTATAATCTGCTATGATTGTGAAATTGATAGGAGATTTTGCGAATATGGGCATTTGAATGTGATTTGTTGGACTATGATATACCTTTTTGGTATGACATAAATTCTGAGTGAATATTACATATATATGAGTGTTCTTAGCTGTGCTTAATTGAATATTGATGAGTTGAGATTTTTGATGGTAAACTCAATCTTATGAGGGTGAAGCATTCATGATTGGGGCTCTTGGTGAGAAAATTGATTAAAGAATAAAGCTCTTTATGAGCAAAATAATGAGGGAGTGGTAATAGCACTTTTTGTGCATACTGTTAAAAACAGGTGGTGCTCTGTGCATACTGTTAAATAAAAACAGGTGGTGCTTTGTGCATACTATTAAAGACATTTGGTACTCTGTGCATACTATTAAATAAAAACAGGTGGTGCTTTGTGCATACTGTTAAAGACATTTGGTGCTCTGTGCATAATGTCTGAGTGCTTAATGCACTATATTCGAGTAGTATATAAAACATGGTACAACAGGCACAGTGGTTGATATTCAATATACATACGTGTATACGAATATGCCAGGCCAAAATAGGGCAAAAAAGGGTATATCACACGTCTTAAGTTGACCTCTGAGGATATATCAACAACCTTCCTGGGCGTGGGTTTGGGTTAGAGTCCCACCAGACAGGAGATGGGTTGGGGGTACTTAACCTTTACATAAATGTGGATATCCAATTATATAACCATATACTTCCGGTCGAAAGGCCCGTTTGCAAACATCAACCAAATTGCCAAAACAGGGCGCAAATTATAACTTATATGGGATCCCGGGTATTTATGTTTAGGGATGCATTGCATAACATGTATTCGCATCTCTTAAGTCACATATGATATGTTATATGAAATTACAATATGTTGAGCATATGTGATTATAAAATGTTGGTGATATTAAGAGTGTGTTTAGATCCATATAAACCATGGAAATGGAATTGTGTTGTGGATATATATATATATAGGTGTATTCATACTTGTGACCTAGAATTATGTGATTCATGCCATACTTATATGTGATGTGAGTTTGTGGTATGCATGTCAAAATATGACTATGCTCGTATGAACATAAGGTGATTAAGAGAATATGATTTATAATGGTAAATGATTGAAATAATTGCTACGATCACAAGTATGAACATACTATAAATATTGAGAATGTAATTTTGTATGTGTATGTTGGTATGTATTTGAGACAGTGAATATGTTTACGATGTGGGTTTATGAATGTCATAAGAAATTGTATCATTTAAGTACAATTGGAATGAAATTTCATAGTTTGTGTGTGTTGGAAAATAAGTGCTATGTGAAATTGAAGTGTATATGTGATGGTTTAATTATAGTGCTTAAATTGTGAGGCATGAGATATGTATATGTTAAGGTATTGAATTGTTGATTTGAAAGAGGTGAGTTTGTATGGTTTGAGATGTTTAGGCATATGAAATTTTGAATGTTAATGTGTTATGCCATAGTTGGATTGCCTTATATATATGAATTGAATTTAGTGAAAGGTGAAAAATGATGTGTAATGAATGCTGGAGTGCTACACGAACAAGGCAAGAAGTACACGGTCTTGTCCGTGTAGGTTGAAAATGTCCGTGTACCTGTGCTGGAGTACTACACGGACCAGGACTGGACTACACGGACTAGACTGTGTAGGTTCAAATGCCCGTGCACCTCTACTGATCTGCTACATGGACCAGAGCTGAACTACACGGTCCAGACCGTGTAGTTTAGTGATGACTGTGTAGTAGGTCAGCCGGGCCAGAATTGATTGTTTTTGTCAGTTTTATCTTAAATTAATCCAAAGTTAATTGTATATGAATGTTGAAAAGGATAAAATTGAGTTTATGATAATTGATTTGATTATGATGGTTGTTAATTGTGTTTTGATTTGATAATTCTGAATGAAAATGGGTAGTTGTCCATTTAGGTAAGTGTTACTTATTGAGTTTCACAACTCACCGCGTTTTATGTCTACCGTGTGGGTAGATTTTTAATAGGTACAACAGGGGTGTGATGGTGATCTTGCTACCAGAAGAATCAAAGAACCAGGGCGAGCTGTGCACTGAAGATTTATTAAAATGAATGTCATGTTTATATATTGAACATTTGTAATTCATATATATTTATTTTTTATGATTGTATGTAAATTGTGTTTTTACTTAATTTGTTTTCGTAGAAAATAATTTATAGTTGGACTATAAATTGCACGTGCATAAATGAATCCGTCTATATTTTGTTTTATTATTAACTTATTTGTTTCAAAAACTATTATTCCTGGATTCGAGTATCACTTAAGAACTAATTATACATTAAGTGGTAGTCGGATTTGGGCGTCACAAATTTGGTGGTTTTAGGCTCTAGAATGGAAGGGTTTTAAGGTGGGTAAGAGTGAGAAGTCGGGTGGACTATATTAGGGTTTTTGGTTCTTTCCCCAATGTTCACACGTTTTTTGTTTTTAAAAACTCGACAGGTTGAAACGGTTTGCCAAATAGTTTACACAGACCGTTTGCCTACCCATTTCGCCTTACTGTCAGTGCGGCATTAACTTCTTGTCCGTATTCAAAACGGTTTAGAAAACGATTTAGGCAAGTCGTTACCCAGGCCGTTTGACACTGTCTAGACGACATTTTTCCAAATATTTTGGTTACAATTTTCGGGAGTTACATCTTCTACTTAAGCAAATATGTCTGGAGGATCGAATATATGTTCAAGATATCTATATAAATATATAATCATGTTGTTAAATTTCTTTCATTGTTAATATCAGAGCCTTGACTTCATCCATATTGCTAAGTAAGAAATTAATATGTGCTATAGTTGATTTAACACAAAATTCATGAATCCTTGTTGCAATTGAGATTTTATTTGTCTTCTAGGTAATTTTAGTTTTTGCATTCTTGCTTAAATAACAAAATGTGGATTTAATTTGTACTTTGACATGGGTTATGATTATGGATTATTTGTTGGAATTTATTATCGTAACATGAGAAAATATTGAATTATTTTTGTAACATGAATATGGTATATTTGCATCATGAATTTAAATCATGTCATATTTTACTGCTTTAAGAGTAACTACATGTTGACTGAATATGACATATGAGGACATGATCATTGAAAATAATTGAATGACCTACAAGAATATAATTATTTATCATGTATGTATGTTAGTTAATATTGTAGGTAAAATACAAATTTAATAATCTTATGCCCACAAGTATAAACTATCTATTTGTGTTTCACATTCAGATTATTTTATTGAAGTGATTGATAAATTTTTGCATGTTCATTGCAACATTTGCCCACAGGAAAGTTTATTTATTAATTATAAAAATAATTTATGTTTTATTTTCTTGGTTTGTTATAGTTTTCGCTGCTACTTTGATGAGTAATACTTCTCATATTCCAATTATTAATGTGACAAATTTGTTGATTGGAAAGAGCAAATCCTTTTTGCAAATGGAGTACATGGACCTTGACTTTGTCACTTTGGGAGGAAGAGCCACATGCTCTTTCTGAATCAAGTATATCACAATCATGAGCAATGAATGAGATCCAATCACTTGAGTATGATGCTTATTAAGGCTCATATGAACAAGAGCATTAGAGGATTTATTTCACTATGTGAAAAGGTCAAGGATTTTATCAAGGCAATTGAGGAACGATTTGTGATCTTTGATAAGGCACTTGCAAGCACCCTCATGAAGAAACTTACAAGGTTAAAATTTGGCAATTCTAAGGGAGTGTTTGAGCACATCATGTAGTAACCTATTTTATTAAAAGGAGTAATGTTATATGATATAACTATAAATACATCTATAGAGATTGGATTAAATTAAGTAATATTATATGGTTACATCTCCTTGATGGTAGTAGATGTTTAATTTGTTTTAATTTTTAAACCTATGTTTTTGGATCCATAGTCTACCACTATAAATACAACCTAATTAAACCATCCTAATATACAGAGAGTTCTTAACTGGTATATGCTGGAAGACAAACAAAAGGATCTGTGTTTGGTGTTCTTTGTGACATAAAAACATCTTCTACTTGACCAAATATATCCTGAGAATCGGGTGTGTATTCAAGATGTATATATAAATACATAATCTTCTTATTAAATTTCTTTCAAATGCTTCAACCCCATGTGTGTATCCTTGTGTACTTCTGAATCCTATACTTGACAATTGTGTTCTTGATAAAACTAATGATCTTTCCCCTGATTTTTATTTACCCATAGCTTTAAGGAAAAAGAATATATCATGCACTAATTATCCACTTTCCAATTATCTGTCATATAACAAACTTTCGCACAGCCATAGCTGATTTGTTAAGATCACTAACATGTTTGTGCCAAAGAACATTGAGAAAGCATTGGCAGATCTCAAGTGGACATCAACAGTTATGGAAGAAATTAATGCTCTTTAAATAATGAAACCTCGAAGTTTTTTTTAGGCTAGAAAACCTCGCAGTTAGTTGATGGACCTAAAAGGAAGAAGTTGGTTAGGTGCACATGGATTTATACATTACCATGAAACTTTTGCACCAATGACAAAAACATATACTGTTATAATCCTATTTCCATCACTTGCTGCAAATTATGAATGGTCATTGCATCTGTTTAACATTAAGAATACATTCTTAAATGGTAACTTACAGGAGAAGTACATAAGAACTTATTTCCTGGTTTGAGGAAACCTACGGTAGGAGCAAGGTTTGCAGACCAAAGAAATCATTCGTCCAATTTACAGTATTTTTTGGACAAAATGTCTTTTTTGACACTGAAAAACATGGTTAGCATCACTAGAATTTTCAATAATGATTAATTTATGCAATTTTACTTGGAAGCCTCTCTCTCTCTCTCTCTCTCTCTCCCACACCCAATGCCTAAGCTTTCTTCTCAAAGGTTCAGCTAGCATAGATAAAAGGTCTACTTTACTGGCAATATATGACCATGGGAGGGCGATTAGGGACTAGCCATGCCAGCCATTTGCACTAAACTGGTTCTTCCCTTCTCTGCTGTTTTGATTATTAAATTTAGTATATATTTTTTCTAATGGCTAATTCTAAGCTTAGAAATATAATCTCAATAATTTATGTACTAATGATATTTCCCTTTCCCTTCACTGTAAAATCTGCAAATCGAGTTATCAAACATGCATGTAGAATTTGTCTGCAGGTCTATAAACCAACTCATTCATTACTTTGCTCTAATTCTATCTTTTAGCAAATAAATGTAAATGTTGGAACTGCTTATGATGAGTCACGAGGGATGTAATAGACTTTCGTATATGTCTATTTGAAAGAGAAAAAGAAACTACCTTAATAGTTATTTTTACTATAAATAGTACTCTTCCACCATTTTAAAAGGTCTCCACTAACTCCCTCTAACTTAATTATTCTGCCGACCACATTTGCTTTCTTAGCAGAGCATTTTGTTGGTTAAAGACTCCAAATACATCTAATAAAAATTGCGGACAAAGTCCGTACTCAATATACGTTAGTATACTCGTGGGAAAGGCAATCAAAACGATCCGGTGAAGGAAGAACTGGAACTGGCTCTTGATGTAATAAATTTTTACTGTGTCAAGAACAAGTAAGTCATTTTCTTACCCTTTTATTTACACCGCATTTGCTTTCATTGATATCAGAACCGGTTTTAATTAATATTTTAGATTTGTCTAAAAATAGGAATATTTTTCTGGAAATTTTCTTTGTTTAGTAGTAAATATATTCAATTTGTTGATTAAATTTTAGTGCGTAGATAATATTGTAATGTCCCATCCTGTCAAGAACGTCAAAATTTTTGTCGGAATTTTCGAAAATAAATTACACCATTAGAATCAGCACAAAAAATCGAGTCGGAATATGAAAATTTTGTGTAAAACAGAGCCCTGTAGGGCGGCACGTGAAGTACACACACCACCACTTTTCTGAAAATGCGTTTGGAGTTGGTCTGAGCAGTTGAGGAAGTGGAGAGATGAATGGGACAAGTGACGTGTTGTTAGTAGTCGTGTTGAAACGATTGAGCGGAATGCAATGAGTGAGCAAATTGAAGAATGACACATGGACACGTTTGATTTTCAAAAACCAGTCAACTAGTCAAAGTGGGGAAGTTGTTCACGATTAAGAATGCGACACGTGGCAAGACAGTTGATTTTTCAACTCAACCGGATAGCACACTTGCCATCTAAGCAACACATCAGCAACAACAACTGATCATTAGATGACTCCGGTCTAAGAAACTCAAACTCGTTACTTTTATAGGGTTGCTTTTAAACTTCAATTTCGAACACCTAAAACACGTTTTAACACCAAAAATGATCACTAATGGATAGTATACATGTTAACTTTCCAACGGACCATTATTTGCTCAAATCGAAACTCAAACGAAAGAGATTTAGAGTCGAAAACTAGGGTTTATTTATAAAAACGGGATTCACAAATTCATACAAGAAATTCTTTCTGAAAATCGATCCTCGATCGATCTCAAACCTCCCAAACACTAGGGTTTTGCTAGGAAAGCGGATTTCTAGGGTTTTTAGATTAAGAGAGATGGTAGGGAAAAGAGAGAGAAGGTGTATGTGAGGTGTAGAGAGAGAGAGGCAAGCTTATACTTATAAGAATTCGGTTGTGGACGATTTTGCCCCCGAGTACTATTAGTTCACCATTCCTTCGTATTTCTCTTTCCCGCTTGACCTAACAACCTCCGATTTTTATTTCCCACTAATTCTCATCCCTTCCATCGATTTATTATTTTAAATAATTCGTGAAAAATTTATGTACATTTTCAATATAGTTAATTAAAATCCTTCATTATTATCAAATTTTAAGATGTTACAATGTAAGCCTTTAAGATGATTCGAAAAGGGTGTGAACATTATTTGGCACACGTGGTTGATAAAACAACAACATATGAAAATGTAAAAGGAATACCAATAGTTGAATAATACTCAGATGTATTTTCAAAAGATTTATCAAAATTATCACCTAATAGAGAAATGGATTCACCGTTGAGATAATTTCTAGTACAACACCTATATCAATACAAACATACAGAATGGCAGCAGCTGAAATGTAGGAGTTGAGGAAGAAATTACAATAATTACTTGATAGGGTTTGTTTGACCGAGTGTTTAACCTTGGGAAGCACTGATATGATTTATAAGGAAGAAAGATGGAACCCTAAGGTTGTGTATTAATTATAGGAAACTAAATCAAGTAATAATAAATAATATATATTTGTTACCTGAGATAGGCAATATATTAGATTAGTTCAAGGGTTCTACAATATTTTCAAAGGTTGACTTAAGATATGGTTACCATCAATTAAAGATAGCACACGATGATATTTTGAAGACTACTCTTTGAACTAGATATAATCATTTTGATTTTTTAGTCGTGCGTTCTGGTTTTACTAACGCTCCAGCAACATTGATGAAACTGATGAATAAGATATTTTAGTTTTTCCTCTATCATTTTGTCATTGGTTTTATCGATGATATAATGATATATTCAAGGAACAACAAGGAACACAAGGAATATTTGTAGATAGTATTGCAGATATTAAAAGAAAAATAATTATATGAAACCAAATGTGAGTTTCGGATGGATCATGTAGTCTCTTAGGACACGTGATATCTTAACAAGGAATATTCGTATATTCAAAAAGGATTGAAGCAATGTTAAATTGAGAACCTCCAACGATAGTCACTGAGGCGCTTAGTTTCCTCATAATAGCCAGTTATTATAGAAGACTTGTTAAGGGATTCTCAATTATAGCAATTCCATTCATCAGATTATTCAAGAAGAACATATCTATTTAGTAGAATGAACAATATCCTTAAAGTTTTAATGAATTAAAATGCAGATTGACTACATCTCCAATTCTTACAATACTTATGAACACAAGAGGATTTATGAATTTTAGTGATGTTTCATATTAAGGATTGGGGTGTGCACTTATGCAAAATGGAAAAGTTGTTGCATAAGCTTCTATGCAGCTCAAAACACATGAAATAAACTATCCAGCACACAATCTAAAAATTTCTACAATAGTGTTTACTCTAAAAATATAGAGACATGTCTATAAGGGGAGACATTTCATATTTTATAGATCATAAAATTTTGAAATACTTGATGACCAAAAAGAGTTGAAGATGAGATAGAGAAGATAGTTAAAGCTACTAAAAGATTATAATTGTATGATTAAACACTATCCAACAAAAGCAAATATGGTTACTAACGCACTCAATAGGAAATTTAGAGTTGTTTTATCAATCTTGCAATTAACACCAATGAATGATTTGATAACTTTACAAAGCTTAAATACAAAGCTAGAATTATTAAAATCGAGAGTATTGATAGCGGCATTGATTGTTAGACTGATGTTATTACCAAAAATACAAGCAGCATAAAAGGAAGATGATGAGTGAATAAAAATAAATGAATAGTTAGATCACGGTGTAAAGGCACCATTTCAGTTTGTTGACGAGTTGATTATGATGGAACCTCGAGTGTGTGTATCAAATGGAAACGAAATCAAAAAAGATATTGGACGAAACACATAATGCTCTATATGATATTCTTCCAAGTATGACAAAAAAGAACCATACCCTGAAACAATGTTATTGATGGCCAAACATGAGAAGATACGTAGAAGAATTTATATTAAGATGTTTAGCATGTCACCAAGAGAAAGCTGAACACCACGTACCAATAGGTAAATTTTAATCATTACCTAAACCAATCTGGAAATAGGAAATGATAACTATGGATTTTCTAATAGGATTGCAATGTACATAGAACGGTAAAGATATAGCATAGATAATAGTTGATAGATTAACCAAGTTTGCATATTTCTTATTTATCAAAGTCAGAATTTCTCTAGAATAATTGGCAAAGATATATATACAAGAAATAGTCTGATTACATGGTGTTCTAATATCTATAGTATCAGACCGAGATACAAAATTTACCTTTAGATTCTGGTAGACATTACATAGTGCCTTGTATACTAAATTGAAATTTAGTATTGCTTTCCATCCTCAAAAGGGTTGATAAAATAAAAGAACCATATAGACGTTGGAAGAAATGCTACGATCTTGTGTATTGAAATTTTAGGGTTCTTTGGATGGATACATACCACTGATAGAGTTTGCTTATAATCACCAATATTACGATAGCATCGATATGGCAAAATATGAGCTATACACACAGAAAGGCAGAAGTTTACTATATTAGGATAGAGAAAGAGTAGAAATTTTTAAAGGACAAACTTGTACAGAAAACATAAAAAGTGGAATTGAGCAAAAGTAAGTTGAAAGCTACAAAAGATAAACATATGAACTACTATAGTCAGCACATGAGAGAAATGGAATGTAAATTTGATGAATAGGTCTCCTTTAAAGTATTGCCCTAAACAGGCATAGTGGGATTTAGAAATGAAGGAAAGTTAAAACCATATACATTGGACTGTATGAATTTACAAAATGGATTAGTCCTTTACCATACAAATTGGTTTTATCTGCTGAAATAACTCAAATTCATGATGTATTTCATCTAAATATGCTCAGGAGATACAAATCTAATCCTACATAAATCATTTTAAAGTAAGAGATACAGATTACAAAAAATCTGACTTATACAAAAGAACTAGTGAAAATAGTGGATCATATAGTTAAAATAGTTGAATAATAGAAAAATTGATGTGGTTAAAGTTCTCTAAAAATATAATGATATAGAAGAGACTACTTGTGTAACGCCCTCCATTTTTAAGGAATTTTAAGAATTTTTGAATTATTTTATTAAAAAGCGAATAAATTTTTTGCGAGATAAATATTATTGATTATTGTTAAGATGGTGTAGGATATTTTAAGAAATAAAATTTGGTGATGTTATGTTGAATCGGGAGAGAGAAAATTTGAAAAGAAGTAAAGTGTAGAGACAAGGGTAAAAACGACATTTTCAAAATATGTTTATATATATCACTTCCTATCTATCTCTATCTCACTCTTCCCATATGTTATAAGCTTCCAATTACAAATTAATTTCCATAAACCCTAAACCAAGCTAGAACTCATCGGGTCTTGGTGATTGGAAGGTGTAGGATTGAGAAGAAATCTTAATTCGGTAAGTTTTCTCTGATGTAATTTCATTAATCACGTTTTTGGAAGGGTATGTATTCAAATGAGAATTTCTCATTGAATTTAAGGGAGAATTGAGTAAAATTATGCTTGATTGATAGA
>CANYCX010567844.1:0-16461 GCA_948193385.1 Breynia disticha f. nivosa
AGTTAGGTGGAACTTGAGCCGTAAGTCAAGTTAAAGTGTAAGGTAGCTTGAACCGTAAGTCAAGTGTCAGGTAATAAAAAGTGTTGGCCAAAATCCTAAGTGAGGAACTTAGGTAGTGGAGTAGGTGTTTGATCCGAACCACTTTACATCTTGTGTTGTTTATTCTTATTTTCCGCAAAAATTCTCAAATCTCATTAGCTCTATTCAACCCCCCCCCTTCTAGAGCTAATCTTATTCCTACAAGTCGTTCAACGCGAGGTCGTTCTTGAGTGACACGATGGTCGTGTTGAACAATTGAGAACAAGATTAATCAACACGAGGGCGTGCCCATGGGAGTGTTGATCAGCTCGAGCCGTGCTCATATGAAGCTCCAGTCAACACGAGGTCAACACGGGTCGTACTACTGCACTGCTAGCCCATGCTAAGCTTTTGGTTTGCTGAATTTGCATCTGTTTGAATCTATTTCATCTTGTAATTACATGTGAATATTATCAATTAAGAATAAAGTAAATATGAAAGAAAAATTTTAAATTTATACATGATTAATACATGTAATTAGCACTAAATATTAATTAATTAATCGAAAAAGTTTAGGATGTTATAGACAGTGAGCACACGCTCGATTCTTTCCCCTTTGAGCACATGCTCCCATTATATTGAGGGATCTCTCCAAATTGAGCACACACTCCCAAAATTACCGATGATGAGCACATGCTCCATTTTAACAATGATCAATATTAACCTCAAACTTGGTTAAGCATAATACCATACCAGATCAACCATTACAAACCATTGTCATCAAATACAATTTTCAAGGCATCATAATCAATGTTTCTGTCACACAACTCATAACATAACATTTATATGGCACATTACGATCCGTGATCACATTCAATCATCCATGACCACAATTAATTCTATAATCACTCAAGACAACCATTTCATTCATAATGCATTTAACAACGTAATCATCATTTCATACTTATCAATTACTTTCACACTTAGCACACAATTCCATTTAAAACAATCTCTAACATTCACAATAATGAACATTTAATCAATCATTCTTAACTATATAGATGCAAGACATGCCAAGGTAAGTGTGATTCGATGCGCTTACCTCGAACTCTACGAAGTCGGCTCTCGGCTCAACTCTGGTTTGGATCTCAAACAATGTTTCCTACATTATTTTGAACCATATTTTCCACATTAAGCATAATTTCACCTTTAATTTCACATTCCTACTCTTATTTAATAAAAACCCCCACCCAAAACCCTAAAATCTCAATCTCTTCCTAACCCTCGTTCTTAAGTTCACAATCCACCCACATTACCTCCATTACCCATAACTTACCCAAATACACACATTTTTCTAACCCTAACCTCAAAATCTCACAATCATTAAGTGTAAAGTTGGAGCTTACCTTGCTTCTTCAAAGAGAATCACTGAGTAGCCTCTTCCTTAAGTCAAGATCTACTAGATCCATGGTTTTTAGGGTTAGATCTAGTAGTTTTAGGGTGTAAAACTGATAGGACCAAATATGCACATTTATTCTATTCATTTTTAGTTGATCTTCATGACATTTTATTAGATAAACCATATGATTTTATAAGATTATTTTCGTTTTGGTTTTATCTAGGTGCGATTAAGGATCATGAAGATTTCTCTATGATTTGATGAAAAAAGAAGGCACATCAAGCGGGGCCATTTTAGAGGCATAAAAGTATGAGTTACTAGCTTGATTTGGGGCATGATTTGTTGGGCAAAATTCGTGTTGAAAACCTTTGCTATCCAAGACATGGATGGTAGATGCAAAGGAAGGAAAGTTGGCCAGCAATAGAGTCACGAACGTGACTCTTTTGCACCATGTTGGAGCCTTGAAAATGCAATTCATGACATCCAATTCAATTGGCAAAACATGTCCAAAAGCTGAGTCACGAACGTGACTCACCATGATCACATTTTGGAAGGAAAAATGAGCATTCGTGACTCACACTTCAGGTAGTAAATTGAGTCCAATAGGTGAGTCACGTTTGTGACTCACCATGATCATGATTTGGACCATTCGTGACATGCTTTGAAGGTGAACATTTGGAGCCAAGTTTGGGCAGAACAGTCGTCACGAACGTGACTGAAGTCGATCACGTTTTGGCTGGAACATGACTCACTTGAATGGTGCAATTATTGGTGCATTTTTTGTCAGAACAAGAGTCATGAATGTGACTCTAAATGGTCATGAGCGTGACTCGGAATGGATGAAAAACGTGACTCGAAATGGATGCAAAAGGTGAGCAGGAGGATGGCCACGAACGTGACCATTTGAGACCCAAGAAAGAGGATGATCAAGTGCACTCGTGACACACATTTTTTAGGATAAAATGAAGTCAGATTGGCAGCCACGATCGTGATGGAAGTGAACCACGAATGAGGTGATCAAAAAGGCCAAACGTGACTTCATTTTATGGCTTGCAATGATGGGCATGAGTCACGTTTGGTGAACTGAATGAGTCACTCGTGACTCACCAAATGTGGTCCAAACTATCCTTGTTTTGAGTGGTTTAAGTTGGGGCATTCCGGACATTTTACGAGGGCTGAATGGAGGCTTATAAATAGGGTTTCGAAAGGCTCATTTGGGGTCTTTTGGCCACCCTTTGCGGAGAGATTTGGAAGTTTGGAGCAAGGGTTTTGTTCTTCTTTTCTTCTTCCTCTTTTATGTTAATTTCTAGTTCTCTTTTGTTAGTCTTTAACCTAGCCATGTTAGCCTAGGGCTTTGTTGGGTTTTCCATGATGTAAATAGATGTTATGCTTGGGTTACTTATATGATATATTGAGGATTTTGTGCTTAGAGGATTTTATATATTTGAATGCTTGAATGAATGTCTGGTTGATTTTTTTATGGATGAATGATAGTTTGGACATTTTGCAATTGATTGCTTGAAGCGTACCTATTGTTTGTGATAGAAAGAGCGATAAAAGTAGTTCTAGGGTGTAAAACAACGGGTTTTAGGGTAAGATTAAGAGAAAAGGTCGGGTGACTGTCTTTAGGGTTCTTGGTTCTTTCTTTCATGTTCACATGAGTCTATTTTAAATCCCAGTAGGTCAAAACGGTTTCCCACACTGTTTGCCTACCCGTTTTTCCTTTTTATCAGCGTGAAATTAATCTTTGTATGTATCTGAAACAGTTTGGGGAACGCTCTAGGCAGGTCGTTTCCCATGCCATTTTGCACTATCTGAACAACATTTTCCCAAATATTTTAGCTATAATTTTTTGGGCGTTACAACTCTCCCCTTTAAGAAATTTGTCCCAAAATTTACAGTCTAGGTTCTCAAGCACATAATCAAAAACATTTTGGGCGTTACATACCTTAAACTTATGAAGCCTCCAAAAAGAGCTACGGATACTTCTCCCACATATCGCTTTCCACCTCCCACGTAGCTTCTTTAGGTGAATGGAAGCTCCACTTCACCTTTACCATTAGCATCTCTTGATTCTGCACCTGACGGACCTACTATGTAGAATCTCCACTGGCTCCTCCTTATAAGTTAGATCCTTAATAATATACGTGACTCAGGTCAAATTGATACCTCCTCAACATCAACACATGGAACACTTTATGGATTTGAGACAACTCCTCGTCTTATCCAAGGCTTTGGAGATAGAGTATTGAATGCACTACCACTGATGGAGTTGGTGTGTCAGGTGGTGTCTATCAATTTGAATACATTGGTGTCAATGCACCTGGTGACCTTTGAAGGCAAAGGAGGCAGACAAGTTTATCACTTCATTGGCGAGGATCAGGCAGCACCAACCGCCGATGATGACAACGATGATGACAATGATGATGAGGACGAGGACGACAACGACGATGACCAGTTAATGCCAGTTTATTCTGCCCCTCTGAAACCTCAACAGAAGCATCACCATTATGCTCTTCCACCACAATACCAGTATGCTCCTTCACCTCAACACCAGTTTGATCCTCAACAAGTGATGAGGATAGAGCAGTATCTCCAACAGTTAATGCTGGGGCAACAAGAAGTGCACACATACTTACGAGACATACGCGCTACACAAGTTAGCATAGAGTCCAAATTTGGATCTTTGGAGACTCGCATAGATAGCATGGACCAGTACTTATGTTCTTCTTGATATCATGGATCGTCTAGTCATTGTGGTCAGGCAGACGACTCAAAGAGCTCTGATAATTGATAGGTGGTTATCTCTACTTTTTCTATTTATTTCTTTTCGTTTATTATCATTTTCTTTTCATTCCTTTGGATATGTATTTAATTTAAATGGTTATTGCATGCATTTAAACACTTGTCATTTAATTTATTTTTACTCTCAATTTTCTTTTTATTACTGTTTTATTGTTTCATTTTTTAGTTCTTTTTATCTCGTTTTTCTTTTTTTTCAGATAAAATAATATGTATTTCCTTCCTTGGATCAATGTGACACTCTAAACACACGCTTACATTTTTATAAATGCAATTAAATCAAGGAAGTCCACTTCTTGTCTTTTTTATCTTACTCACTTATTATGTTACTTATTATTATATTATTCTATTTTGTGCAGTGAGGACATACACAGTAAAGGTCACATTTTATTAACCATTTATTAAGACGTTAATTATGGGACAATTTTTTCAATTTTTGAGTAGATTTTTTGAATCTTTTTTGAGACATAATATATGTAGTTGTTTCATAAGTTGGATTAACATGAATAATCAAAATATGTAAGCTACAGGTTAATATAGGTGAATAAGTTTGTCCAAGTCCAAAGTTTATTCAGTAAGGTCTAAACATATTAGTGTAACTAACATCTTAGTGTCAGTTTTAGTTACAGCACAAATATTTTAATCCTAAGAGCTCAGTGAGAGGGTATGGGTGAAGGGTTTAGAGAGAGACATTCATTCCCCAGCCACCACAACTTCTTTACCCACAATTCTCCCTTCATTCCACCACTTTTGAGAGAGAAAATTCAAGTTTCTGAAGGACCTAAGGGCAAGGAACAAGACAGATCGGAGTGCAATGCAGATTACGAAGTAGACGGGCAAACTACAGTGAGATCTTAATGGATTTTTCTGTCGTTGACAATTTTTTCGTTATCTCTTTTGTGATTTTCTTTCCAATTATGAACTAAACTCTTTTATACACTTAGGTTGAGATAAACTATCGATTGTTAAACCATAAATAAGATTTTAATTTTAGTGTTCAGATGCTTGTTGACTGAGATTTAATTATGAATTATTTTTGTCATTATTGATTATTTAACGGCCTCTTGTAATTAACAAATTGATATCATATAGGGCTCATCGAGAGATCGATGTACGATAGATCACTCATAATTAAAAAGATTTGAATGCAAATCTAGCGATAGAGCAATTCACAAAACATTAATGTTGTGTTATTGGTTTAATTTCAAAAGAGATTTCAAGTTGAATTACTTTATATTAGATATTAATTACCTCTTGAAAGATTAATATAATTTAAAAATCGTTATAGTCTAGCGACAAACACTACACTAATTCTAATTCTAATTCTATTTGATTATTAAACAACTTTAGGAATTCAAAATCTAAATTTTAAGAATTCAAAATCTAAATAGTGTATTAGTAAATCGATTTTTTTATCTCGAACTTTCTATTTGTGTTCATTTAATTATTAGTTTAATTAGTAATTTAATTTGTTTAATTCTCTCTCATTACATTTGGTTTGGTAGATTAAATAATAATTAATAGTAAGTAACTAATAATCAATCTCAGTGAATTCGACACTTAAAGACTCTTAAAGTCAATTATTGCACCGTAGGCACATTTGCCTGTTAGTAACATAGAGTAAACCACCATTGATCTCTAATTAAAACACCATCAAAAGTGCATTTGTTCTCAAATACCAAAACTTTATAGGCTTCCCATATTTTCCAAACCAACAGCGACCAATTCAGATAGAAGCATTTAATTCTTGTGAGCCTTAAATTAGTTGGAATCCAGTCATGCAACTCCATAGAAAGGAAATTGCTTCCAAGTGGATAAGGGATAACTGACCTCCAAACTTGTTGGGCCTTTGGTACAATTCACGTAAGGCATGTAGGATTGTATCCTGGTGGGATGCAGATATTACAGGTAGGGGAGGTTGTTAGATGCCTTATTTGTCTAGTTGGTTAGCACTCTTTCTTTGCATGCTATCCAGAGGAAAGTGCATACTCTTTGAGGGCCATGCCACCTCCAAATGAGTCTAGCAGGTTCTGCTTGATCCTTCTCAAGTATACAATAAACAGTTGAAGAGATAGAAAAATGTCCTGCATATTTCAAGATTTTACAATCATCTGGAGCGGTGGGAATTGGGGCTCCACAACCGTGTGCAAACATCAAAATCTCGTGGAAGATGCTGAATGGCTTGTTGAGCAGTGGGAAACACTAGCAGTCCCTCAAATCAAAATTTGATTAATGTACTTGAAATCAAAGTAGACAATACAACAAACCTCAAAGAACTATGTTTTACCCATAAATAATAACCTCAATCCTTTTCAAGTCCATCGGTTTCAACAAATAATAATAATAATTTCAGCCAAAATAAAAACAGTTATTTATCAAGGTACAATGAAATTTCCTAATATTCTTTGCGACATACCCCGATGACCAAAGGATGTAGGGAGAAAGAAGCTCCAAACAATGCCCCTTCACAATATCTGCAAATGCCAATCAATTTCCATTTCGCAAGTAGGGGCACTGATAGCGTTAATCAAAATATTTAAGAGTAAAAATGGACAGAAACTGATATTCAAAGTACACACAAAAACATGGAAATGGCTTAACGTTTGTCACACATAATTTACTCCAGGATGCATACAAGCTAGCTGAAAATTACTAGAAACTACAATCAAAGCACATGTGCAATCTTGCGTGAATATATTTCTTAATTGTACAGGTTGGGGCAGGGTATTATGATGGATAACAAAAACCATTAGTCTAAAACCTCATGAAAGTAATAATTTGAAAATTTATAATCATTTCACTTTATCTCACTCTCGCAGCAAGGACCAACCTTGGCAAACAATAGGAATTCACCGATGATCTTTCATGTCTGATCGCAGGACAGCCCCACTTCACCTGCAGAAACAAGAAAATGTGATATTTAATGTGATGATTCGAATGAAAATTTTTCTTTAAACATCACATTAATGACCATACATAATAAGATGAACAAGTACAGCAGCTGTCAACCCTTGTCAGACAAGACATCAAAACAAGCTACTTACAATATAAATATTAGTTAACACAAATTTTCTGTTGTTTGTCCAAAAAGAATAGAGATGGACTCAAATCAGCAGTGATCCTTACCAGTTGCCTTCAAGACCCCAATTTTCCGGAGATTTCTTTCATCAGGCTACTCAACGACTGGTCAAGTGTCGGAACCATCCTTTGGTCAAGGTCATGTAACTGCAAAGGTCATCTGTGCTTCTATCCATATGATAGAAAGGAACCACCATGATTCACATCTCAAACGTTCTGTTATATAACCTCCCCGAATTGGGCACTCGGAGCTTTGCATCGTCATAACCGGTGCCATAGAACTTGTTGAAACCTAAACTCTCATTTCTTAAAAGTCCTGCCACTCCCAAGCTGTTTCCACCCTGAACCACACTCCAGCCATCCCAGTGGCCATTTGAAACAAACCCACTCCTAGGCTGCTCGAGTGATATTTGTGGGAAAGAGGAGAGATTATTCGGTTGTGACTGGTCCATAAGCCTTGAAGAAATGCCGTAAGAATCATTACGAGAAGAAAAATTATCTCCAATATCAGGATATCTTACATTCTGACGTGATGAAAGAGATCTTTGCATCAATAGTTGAAGTCTCGAATCATTCTCAAAGGCATTTAACTGTTGCTGGAAATTAGATCTCTCGTCTAACCCCCCTGGACTGCTAAGCCCACTTTGAAGCCTACTGATATTATTCCCTTTACCAACTGCCAAAATTGCTGGATCCATAAATTCAATGTCTTCAGTGCTACTGATATTATTTACATTTTGTCCTGTCAAATATGAATTTCTCAGCAAGGAAGAAAAATCAAGTAGATGGTTTCCTACAAAAGTAAGAACGTAGGAAGCAAAACATGAAGATCAACTTACAGGAACTATCATTAATAAATCCAGGAATCTACACTACAAACCAGATGTAGATCATTCACTTACCAGACAGAGAGTCAAAAGTCTGGTCCATTCTATCATGAGAAGAAAATCCTGGAGGCGGTGCCCTATTGGGCACAGAAAACCCAGGTGGAACAGAGAATTGAGCCCTTGAAACTGCAGAAAGTCAGAAAGCAGAAATTAGAACTAAATAATTCAGAATGCAGAAGTAGCACCAGAATATGGATGCTTTTACAGCAATGAAAGCAAAAAGCAGCCACAACATGTCTTTCTGACGAAAGAAGATAACACAATTCATATATTTATTTGTATATCTATCAAAAGCCAGCGAATGCTCACCAGGAGGTTTAATAGATGACGACAAAGGATTGTTGCCAAAAGATTCTGATTCTTCAAAACTAGTCGAAGAGAAGCCATTACCAATTCCAAGTTTATCCAAAAATGAATTCCTATTTTCTAGAATATCTTGATTAAATGGCTGTTGCCTTGGCAACTGCCCATAAGGGTTAACAGACATATCAACATCAAGTGAATGATTTCTTGATTCCTCCTGTCTTGCAAAAGAGAATCTAGATTGATTGTTGTTTTGCGCTTTCCAAGAAGCAGACATTTTAAGAGCACTGGACTTTTTATCATTATCACCCAATAGTTTTGCAAAATGCTGAGGCGAAGTCAAGGGATCGTCCCATGAATCAAGATCTAGAGACAATATATTTGAAATGATGCTACTTTCACCCCCATCCATAGTTGCATTACCAGTATCTACCTGTGATCTTCCCATGTGCTTCCTTTCCCCTTCATTTGGAAACAAATATGAGTTCTCCAAATTGTTAACCGAACTAGCAAGATGGCTGATTAATGAATCAGGGTATCCATTTGGTAATGCGGAATTGCTAGATGCATGTAAATGTTGATGGTCAAAAACTCTATTATCTACAAATAAAGAATCTGGATTCGGATTGACAGAACCAAATGAGTCATTTTGCTGGGAAGAATGTAGCCTAGAATAATTTGGAATGTGAAATGAATTAGCTGATCCTGACATATAACTATTATGACTCACAACTTCTGGATCCTTAAGTCTCTGATTGGCGAAGGATATTACATCATCCTCTATCTCAGAAACAGTGTCCCCCATTGCTTGAGTCTCAGTTTCCGACCTCAAATCACCTTGTTCTCCAGAAGCACATGCCCCTTTCACAAACAAGGAAGTATTTTCTCCTTGAGAATCTCCATATTGCTCAGTAAACACATAATGTGACTCATGGATCCTCAGAGATTTAACCACACAGTGATCAGAATGTGAACTGCTTGGAGTATATTCACTTTTACAATCACCATTAACATTCATAGATGATATATCTGTGCAAATGTCCCCAATGTTACCTTCAAATATCGCTTCTTTTTCAAAATCAGAAGATAATTTGAGATGAACACAGGAGTTTGTAGCATCAGAAGTCATGTTTTTACTCCACTCATGCATAGGTCCTAAAGAACATGGGGGCTGGTCACTCGAAGCAGCTGAAGTAGAATCAATTGTGTCTGGTTTATCCTGAGTAATGGGTCGAAAATCTGTACCACTATTGAGCTTTGATGGCTTCAATATATCCGGTTTTACTTTACCCTTAATATGTTGACTTTCCTCATTCACCTTTATCCCTATATCACTGTGCACCGTAGAAACCTGATTTATACTTGGAACAGCTGTTGACATAGGTATGATACTGTCAACAGTTTCTGGTTTAGGCTTGCTATCTCCATTTGAATATGTTGAACTTGCCACTTGTGGCTGGTTTGAAGAGCGCATTCCCCTGAAATATCATTTATTTCAGGACAAAGTAGCAAACAACGAAATATGAATTCAATGAAAACAAGTTGTATACCATGAGGATGCAGCAGGAAGTGCACCACTTTTACCAGAACTTCCTTTCGGAGGTGACCCTTTGCATGTGCTGGTTGCACTCTGCTATCACCAAAAAAGGCATTACAAATTCAAGTCCTCTAGGTAAAAATATACAAACGTAATCTGACCCATGTCAAGAATAAATCAGCATCTATCCTCCAAGAAAAACCTTACAGTTGAGGCACTTCTGACAATTGGCTTTGGTGCAGAAACAGAAGTATTGCAGTAATCATCCAAAGGAGGAGGCAACATGCTTCCAGCTCGCCGCAGCATGTTATTTGTTGCACCCGTAATTTGCTGAACTCTGCTTCTTTGAAGAAGTAATCAGTTAGTCAAGCCAGAAATAAGTTCCAAATTAAAAAATTAAATTGCCAACCTTAGTCAATAACTTCGAGAAGTTACAATAAAAAAAACATAAAGAGAACATGAAAATTGCAATTGCCATTTAAACTTCAAGATCCACAAATCATATTGCTAATTTGATTCAGTGCACAGATTATTCTATGGCATGTTTGTGGATTTGTTCCCCTATATGCCAGTTTCAAGACCTTGCCAGTATGGAGAAAAACAATTTTCATCAATCACATAAAGTTGGTCAAAGAAGAGAACAACAGGACAAGAACACAATTTTACCTCGTATAGGCCGATATGATCTCATCTTTAGTAAAACTATCCTCTTGTGATCCGATCTCATGTAAGTATAAACAATCAGGATTTGTGCAAGGCTGGTCCAACAGAACTTGACCCACTTAGTAATATTTCAGCATTAAACAATTTTAATCTTATAAAACCAATGGTAAAAAAAATTCTACTTGAAAGCTCATAATTTCATACCACATTCCTCACCCACGCATGACAATATTTAGTAGTTCCAAAGCATGCCCTGGAATTGTAGGATCGTTAGCAATGAATTCCATCCATTTAGAAAAAGCTAAAACAAAAGAGTTCTTAGAATAAAGAACACATACTTTAACGGTCTACCATCCAGGAAAAATCCATGTACAGATTGAATACAACGGATTGCATCCTCCTCTTTTGAATAAGTAATATATCTGCAAAGAAAAATAAACCCAGCTTTCATAGAAACTCCAAGAAAGATCAGAATAAAGCCATAAAAACAGGCAAAACAACACTGTTCATTCATAATGTTGTACTTACACACTACAGGTATTGTTAGGGAATTGCTGAATGACACCAGCAGCTGTTCGAGACATAGACACCTTAAGGACCTTCCCATATTGACCAAAATACTCCCTGCGATGGAGAAGCTGTTCAAAGAATGCCATACAAAATTCAGCACAAGAAATTCAAGGGAAATCAGCTAAAAGAAAGGCAGAGAAATATTACATCTTCATCAGCTAGATTTAGAGGCAGCCCAACTATATATACCAGATTCCTCTGGATTACTCGTACGCTGCTGAGTTGCTTCCTTCCTTCAGATACTTTTGTTTTAGCTTTTTGAGATTTCTTTCTCTCCATATTCATTTCTGACACCAATCTGCAGAGAAGGCTTACTAATAAGTACGAAAAATGAAAAAGATCAAATATACATGATGAAGATAAGATGCTGAAGCTGAAGCAATCGCAAAATAACCTTTCACAGTTGGCAGCCATGCCTACAATCTTCTCCTTGTCATAAGGTGAACGGCATGCAGGACAACGCCCCTCAGTATCATCCTTCTCAGCCATGTCCATTATATGATGCCAACACCAAACACAGATCTAAAAAGCAGATCCAAGGTCAATGCAACTAAATATGGTGTACAATGACATGAAATAAAGGGTCAAAAACAAAAATAATTCAAAAAAAAAACTTTTTGCCATCTCGCTTTCATCCCTTAATTCCTAACAGAAGAGTACACGACGATCTCAATCTAAAAGCCTCGAAAACACAAAAATAAAATCTACACATCCACTGCCAAATTGTTACAGCGAAATTTCATCTGGAGAACCACAAAATGATTTAAACACACCGAATCTACAAACTAGAAGTCCCAAATCACACAATAGATACCAATACAACAATCCACTCAAACATATCGCTGCATTTTCACAACCCACTGATAAAATACTACTAAAACAGATTTCAATCCGACAAACCTCATATCCACATTTACAAGGTTTTAATTGCTGATCAGTCAAATCCATCTCCTCAGCGCAGAGTGGGCAAGTCCTTTCTGCTTCGTCACTCATGATTGCCTAACACGAATCCAAATAACAAACTTATATTTCAATAGAATAAAAACAAAAACACTCCCATTAAAATAAACTCAACAATTCTAAAAAGCAACAAAGTCTCAATTCCTGCCAACATTTAAAAAAAAAAGTCAACTTTACACTAACAAAGTCTCAATTCCTGCCAACATTTAAAAAGCAACAAAGTCTCAATTCCTGCTCAATTTCCACTCTAAAATCTTAAAAAATGAAAACAAAAAATAATTTGAATTATAAATTCCGTGATTTTCTCTTATCACCGACCATAACACAATAATGCAACATTTAGATCCATCACTAAATTAATAACAGTAATTCAATTCATCAAAAATATCAAAAACCCTAAAAAAATCCGTAAATAAAACCAACAATTATCATTTCACATAATCAAACCAAACCCTAACTTAATTCACATCTAAATCGATTAACAAGAAAAATTAACAAATCCACAGCAAAACCAAAACAAATTATCAAACCAAAGAATGAAATTATTTGCATGCAATAAATCAATCAGCGAAAGGGTCGATCAAATAAATAAACAAAAGGTCGAAAGGCAAAATGGGAAACAACAATTAGGGAAGTAATCGGAGACTAACAAATTTGGGGATCGAGAGAGAGAGAAACGAATCTGTGACGATTAGATTGTTTTAAGAGAAATAAAACGCAACGAAAACCACGAAGACGACTCTTTTTAAGAGAGACAGAGAAGGGTTACGTCTTAAGGCCGTGTTTGGATGGATTGCTTTTTTTTTTTTACTTTTTGTGTTTTAGAAGTCGTTTTGATTTAAATATTATTTTCTCACAGTTTTTGCCGCTGAATTTTTGGTTATTTACTTTGTATGCCCCTTGTTTCTTTCCGGTTTTGTCGAGATTTGGGACTTGGATGTTGGGGTTGGATGGTTGACACGTGGTGGAAAAATTTGTTGACGACTGAGCTCGGGTGTTTTTTTTTGTATTCGCAGTATGTGTTTGGTTTAGGGACCCTTTTGTTTCCAGTGGGGTTCATTTATAGGTTTTGATCCGTCATTATGGCCACGTGGAAGTGAGTTGAAGATACTGCCCCTGAATAGGAACGGCCAAATTGGTCCGAGTCGGAATCAACAATTCAATGGTTCAGTTTGGTCTGGTTCGGAACGAGCCGAAACCTGTATACTGATTTCAATTCCTCCATTACAAAATTTTGAACTGGCGATCTAACAATTCAAGGAAATTAGGAAACGACAGTTCAAACAATTATACTGTTGGAACTGTCGGTTCCAATAGTCATCAGATCGTTAGAACCTCCAGCTCTATTTCTTTTCTTTTTTCATTCTGCAAATATCCATCTCATTTATTCTTTTTCTTCCTCATTTCTGCTTCACAATTCTCTCAATCTCTAATAATTCTCTCTCAAAGTTATTTTCTCACACTTACAATCATAATTTTAGATTTTTCAAAATTTTATATTTTTAAAATTATTATTTTTGTTAGCTTACTATTTTTAAGACTATTTTTATTTTAGAAAATATCTAATGAATAAAATATTTTCAAAGGAAACAATAGTGAGTAAAATCTCTAGCCTAAGGAAATGAACAAGAGGGAAGAAAAGAAATATTTTTAGAGCTACTACTTCCGATATTTTTAAATATTATTTTAGAAAAGAACATAAAGAAAATGAACTTAACTTATTTCGTTTTTTATAATTATTGCAGTAAGAATTACACATTCAAACATGGGGAGGCTATGAGACGTTCAAGAGACAATTGAAGAATTTTTATCCTAACAAAATTGGCATGGACATGGGACAACTTACAAATTAGCAAGTTTGTATCTTCTTCTTCTCAACCTTCTTTATTTTGTTATGATGATGATAATTCTTTGGTTTGTTTTATGTAAATGATTAGTGTTGATCATTTAACATTTAATTTTTCACAAAAAAATAGGTTTTAAAAAATGGATGAAAATAATGTGTACAACCCGCATTTAAATCTTTTTTCTAAATATCAAGTTAAAAAAATATTGAAAAACTTTATAAACAATAAAAAAAGATTTTGTAGATTATTTTAAATCAAATAATATAAATGTATATATTTGTAGTGATATTTGGGGTGATCATTTTAAAATTCATTCATACAGGGGTATTATTTCTCATTATGTTGAATGAAAAATTTATCATCCAAAAAAAGTTTTAGCTTATAGAGGTTTATTATCAAAAAAAAGCTAATATAGGTTTTGATGAGTCACACATCGCTTCTAATATTGTTATCTATTTTAGAAGAATATACATTAGTTAGCAGAATTTTTTCTATTTCATTTGATAATGAATCGACTAATACCACATTAATAAATAAATTAAAAGCTTTATGTCGTCTGACCGGGCTCTAGCAACTGCACTAGATCTGTGTAGTTTTACCGCGGAAGTATGCCTCTAGAGATCGAATCTCTCGAGGAACGTTGTATTTAAATTGATTCAGTGCTAGTAATAAAATAAAGAAAAGCAATAAACATAAACATGATTTTTGTGGTTTTGATTGAACAATGAATTCTGCAAAATTTATTCATATCTTGTATCCCCGGCAACGGCGCCAAAAACTTGACCGGGTTCTAGCAAGCGCACTAAGTCGGTGCAGTTTTACCATGGAAGTATACCCTCTAGGATCAAATCTCTCAGGGAACGATGCATTTAATTTGATTCGGTGCTAGAAATAAAATGTAAACAAGCAATAAACATAAATGGGATTTTTGGTATTTTGAATTAAGCAATTAAATATAAAGATAAGCACCTAAAAACAAGGATTCAACAATAAACTAAAATGTGGGCTTTCCTAGATTTCAATAGAGATTATGTTTGGTTGCTTAATGGTTTGAGGTTAATGATGGTGTTCTCGCTCTATCGTCAATTAAGAGTCCCTTTCGAGATTCTCAGAATTGCGTCCTTAAGACTCGCAAGTGTTCTACTCTCATGATACACTAAACAAACAAAGGCAATACTCTCTTTGGCATTTCATCGAACACGTTAAGTTCATTTGGCATATTTCTATCCAAACAATCTCTAACTCTATTTGATTTAGCCTTCCTAATCCTAGGCTTTCGCAACTCCTGATTAAGATTACTGACAACGAATAATCAACAAACAAATGCAATTAAATGTTCCAACAATGCAGTCGATTAATTGACATCCATGCATATCTAATCCTAGCATGTTACTTCTAGGGATTTTTTGACATAGATTCAATTAATGATTTAGCTCTCTCTACACCTCGGCTTTCGCAATTCCAGCCTAGAGTCGCTAACAACAATCAACCACAATTACCCATTTAATCATCCATTCATTTAGCACAATCAAATAGACATTCATTCAAACATAAAATAAAATCATTCAATAACAAAACCTCAAGATATCCATTAAACAAACCAAGCGCAAATCATCCATTTACATCTAAGAAAAACCCAATAAAACTCTAGCCTAACATAGCTAGATAAACAAACGAAAGAAATCAAGAAAAGGAAAAAAAAGAAGATGAAAAGAGGAAGACCAACCTTTCCTCGTAGCTCTCTTTTTCTCCAGCCAAAATGGGGGTCAAAAGACACCCATAAAACCCTTACAACTCTTATTTATAAGCCCCTCTTGCAGCCCTTTTGAAATGACTTAAATACCCCCACTTAAACCTCACATTTTAAGGACTATTTGGACATTTCTGTTGAGCCAAGAATGAGTCACGATCGTGACTCAAGTGAGTCACGTTTGTGACTTCTATGTTGTTCAAGAAATGCATCTGATTTTAGTCTCGTTCGTAACTCACAGGAATCACGAATGAGATGAATCTTCTGTCCAACTTTTCCTCCAATTCAGGTGTCACGTTCGTGACTCAGAAGTGTCGCGTTCGTGACACTTCTTCTGTCCAAGATTGCCAGCCAAGATTGAGTCACGTTCGTGACTCAGGGGTGTCACGAACGTGACACCTATTCTGCCCAACTCTTGCCTGCTCAGATTGAGTCACGTTCGTGACTCAAGTGAATGTCGATCGTGACTCATGTTTTGCTTCAGTTTTGGCATTCAAATTGTGAGTCACGATCGAGATTCAAAGATGTCTCGAACGTGACACCTCTTCTGCCCAAGATTTCTTTGCCAAAGCATTGAGTCACGATCGTGACTGAGGGGTGTCTCGAACGAGACATCTCTTCAGCCCGAAGGTTCCTCAACTTTGGTC
>CANYCX010568040.1:0-11806 GCA_948193385.1 Breynia disticha f. nivosa
ACGTGGTGGTTCCACAGCCAACTGTTAATAACCCAAACCAACAACTCGCTGATGCTGCCATTAAAGTGTAACTCAAGTTCACATATAGGATCTGGATGTGCTGGTGTGTGTGCTAAAATTGCATGTATCACTGTGTAAAGCAATGTATTCCTTCTTTGTTATCATATGTATAACGTGTTGTCTAAGGCTTGAAGCCGGAAATCTTTCATATGTATCTCTCTCCAAATTGTCATGTAATTTTTATTTATTTTATCTATTTTAAGTTGGGTTCAATAAATTATCAATTGAATTAGAGTAAATGAATAAAAATATCCTCATCTTTGTGTTTTTTATCAAAAATATCCTGAACTTTAAAAAGTGAATTAAAATGTAATGATCTTTACATTTTGGTTCAAAAATAATCTGCCGTTAGTTTTTCGTTAAGTTTGACCGTTATATGTCACGTATGATTGCTGAAATGGAAAAAAATCGGTGATGTGTCTTAATGATGTGAATAAATAACAAAATATTTTTTTATCAGATGATAATAATAATAATAATAATAATAATATTATTATTATTATTATTATTATTATTATTAAATCATGCCAATTACAATTTGCATATGTATGCATCTAACTTGGGGGTGTTTGATGATACTAATTAAGCATTTTCTTTAAAATATTAAACACTTTATTACTTTGATTGTATTTGATAATAATAAAAATAACTACTTAATTTAATCAATTAAGTCAAAAAAATATTTAATTTTATAACTTAAATTTATAAAATATTTAGTAATTAACTCTTTCATTTTTTTATTCAAAACAATATGTCAACTAAAAAAATTTCATGTTCAGATTTATTCAAATAGTAAGAGATAAAATTTATAAATTTGTTTTTTCATTTTTTTGTATACTTATTAATAATTATAAGTTACAACTCTAACAAATTAAATTATTAAGTTTATTATTATTATTATTATTATTATTATTATTATTATTATTATAAATCTTATTGCAAAAACATGACTTATAATTTTATTATATTAAATCTCAAAAGAAAAAATATGACATATGTGTGCTTTATTATTATTATTATTATTATTATTATTATTATTTACTGATAAAAAATATTTTGTTATTTATTCACATCATTATGACACATCACCTATTTTTTCCATTTCAGCAATCATATGTGACATTTAACGGTCAAACTTAATGGAAAACTAACGGCAGGTTATTTTTGTACCAAAATGCAAAGGTCATGGATTTTTATTCACTTTTTAAAGTTCAGGCTATTTTTGATACAAAACACAAAGATGAAGCTATTTTTGATAAGGATACGTTTAGTTGTGGATAAGATTCACTTTGTATTCAAACTTGTATTTCAGTTCTGCAGCTTATCCTTTACTGTAGCTCATTTGTAACCTACTATATATGTATCGTTCCACAACAATAACAATCACTGAAAGTTATAAACTCTTTATGGTATCAGAGCAATAAATCTCCTAACCGAGTTAGCTGATATCGCACATACAATGGAAAATCAGATCGTTCCAGCTACATCGTCCAACACCTTGACATCCATACCCAGTATTACTGTTCCCGTGAAGCTCACCTCTTCCAATTACCTGCTGTGGAAGACTCAGTTGCAGTCCTTATTTTGTGTTTATGATTTGTTCGGACATCTTGACGGCTCCATTGAACCACAATCTACCATGATCAATGGTGTTCAGAATCCAAATTTTCAGTCTTGGTTTAAGAAAGACCAGCTAGTGTTAAGCTGGATTATTTGTTCTGTTTTCGAAAGTCTGCTTCCCCAGATCGTTGGTGTTACAACAGCAAGAGATGCTTGGCGACGTCTGGCTGCAACGTACGCCTCAGGTTCGAAAGCTCAGGTTCGAAATATTAGACATCAAATTGCCAATCTTAGTCGAGGTAACGACTCTATCTCAGATTACATGCAACGAGCAAAGGCTCTTGCTGATCAGCTTGCTGCTCTTGGGAGTCCTCTTGAAACTGTTATTTTAAATGATCACATTGTTGATGGTTTGGGTACTGAATATAGACCTTTTATTCGTGCCTTATTTAATCGTGTTGATGCTGTTACGTTTGATGATCTCTTTGGTTTATTGTTAACTGAGGAACTTCAACTTCAACGTGATGAGAAGATGATGCCTAAAGCTGCTAAATCTCTCAATGCCTCTGCCAACTACTCTCATCATTCTCGTGGTGGCAGACATAGAGGACGTGGGCGTGGTCGTCAGTCAGGTTCTGGTCGTCACTCTATTAACTACAACGTACAGTGCCATCTTTGTCAAGGCTATGTGCATGTGTCTCGACAATGCCCATCCAATTCCTTCAATCGGATGGCTGCTTCTTCCACAAATCGGGCCTCTACGAACATTGCAATGTCTCCTGTCACTTCTGGTACACAGAATTGGGTTGTTGACTCTGGAGCCACTCACCACTTAACATCGGATCTCGATAACTTGGCCATACACTCAGAGTACACCGGCACAGATGAAGTTAAAATTGGCGATGGTAATACCTTACTTATTTCTCATTATGGTTCTGCTACTATGCTCTCTAATAATGCACAGTCTTTTGCCTTGCACAATATTTTACGGGTTCCTTCAGTTTTCCAAAACTTACTATCAGTTCATGCTCTTACCCGAAATAATCCTGTATCTGTAGAATTCTTTGCTGACTCCTTTTCTGTTAAGCATCTTCAGACAGGGAAAGTGCTTTGCCAAGGAAAGAATAGCAATGGCGTCTACTCTCTCCCTTTAAAGTTGTCCGTATCTCCTAGTCCGTCTGCTCATATCGCTGTTTCCACCTGGTATCAGCGTTTAGGTCATGCTCATGACAAGGTTGTTCGTCGTGTTCTTCAGGACAATCACCTCTCGTTTTCTAGGTCCAATTGCACCTCTCTCTGCTACGGGTGCAATGTCAGTAAGAGTCATAAATTGCCGTTTCCAGTTTCTGCATTTAAGGCCACTCGGCCTCTTCAGTTAATTTGTAGTGACATTTGGGGTCCATCACCGGTTTCTGTAGTTGATGGATCTCGTTATTACCTTTTGTTCCATGATCATTTTACGAAATACTCTTGGATTTATTTTTTGTCTAATAAATCGCAAGTTTTAAGTGAATTTACAAAATTCCATCATTTTGTTGAGCGTTATTTTAACACTAAAATACAGTCTTTTCAGGCCGACTAGGGTGGCGAGTTTCAAGCTCTTACTCCATATCTTGAAACTCATGGTATCCATCAACGTATTTCATGTCCTCATACCCCTGAACAAAATGGGTGTGCCGAGCGCAAATACCGCCATCTTGTTGAAACCGCTCGTGCTCTTCTTCACACTGCCAAAGTTCCCTTAAAATATTGGGCATATGCTTTTGACTGTGCAAATTATTTAATCAACCGTCTTCCATCTCCACTTATTAATTTTCAATCACCTTTTGAGTGCCTTTTTGGTGATAAGCCAAACTACAGTGAATTACGCATCTTCGGTTGCTTATGCTTTCCTTGGTTGCGTCCATATGCTTCCAATAAATTGGCTCCACGTTCCTCACCTTGTGTTTTCCTTGGTTATACCAAAAATCACAAAGGTTTTCGCTGCTTGGATCCGACTTCTGGCCGTCTTTATATTAGCCGTCATGTTCGTTTTGACGAATCTACCTTTCCCTTTGCAGGTCCGATGTTACCAAGCTCTTCATCCTCGGCTCCATCTTCATCGCCCACTTCTGTGTTACCAAGTTTCGTTGACATTGCACAGCAGCAGCTGACTACTCCTCTGGTTGAACGACATCTTGCTTCTTCTCCTACACATGCTCCAACGACTAAGAACTCAGCTGAACGACATCTTGGCCCAATTTCTTCTGTTCAGCCCACTGTTCTAGACCTGTCGTCCACTCCTATTGATCTGTCGCCCACTCACACTACACCTGCCAGCACCACTCCCTCACCAACGACTTCTCGGGCTTCCTCCTCTACTTCCTCTGGATTGAATCTCATTGTTGACCTCTACCAGGAATCTCCTGTTCAGTCTTCACCCACCATTGTGTCTAAAACTCATCCGATGGTGACTCGACAACAAACTGGCTCTTTGAAACCACGACTGTTCACGGCTGTTTGTCCCTCTATTTCTGATGTCCCTACTTGCTTTACGCAGGCAAATAAGTTCCCTCATTGGCGGGCTGCAATGGTTAGAGAATATGATGCTTTACTCAAGAATGAAACGTGGGTTCTCGTTCCTCCATCTGAAGCTTCTAACATCATAGGCTGTAAGTGGGTTTTTTCGTGTTAAACAACACGCTGATGGCTCTGTTGCGACTCACAAAGCACGTCTTGTTGTCAAAGGATACAATCAACGCCCGGGTTTGGATTTTATAGAAACCTACAGCCCTGTCATTAAGCCAGCCACCATTCGATTGATCTTAACAATTGCAGTCTCCAAAGGTTGGTTCATTCGGCAACTTGATTTTTCTAATGCATTTCTCAATGGTCATTTGGATGAACAGGTCTTCATGAAGCAGCCCCCTGGGTTTGTCGATCCGTCCAAACCAACTCATGTGTGTCGTTTGCGCAAATCGTTATACGGATTACGCCAAGCTCCGCGCACATGGTTCAGTTGCCTACAACGCTTATTGCTGTCCATTGGGTTCCTTAATTCGAAGACCGATCAGTCCTTATTCTATTATAACAAGGATGGTCTTAGTGCATTTTTTATGGTGTATGTTGATGACATCATCTTCACTGCTTCCTCTTCCTCATTCATGACCAGTATCATTAACTCCCTCAGTACACACTTTGCTCTTAAAGATCTGGGTCGGCTGAATTATTTTCTTGGTGTTCAGGCAAGCTGGGACTCGACTGGTGTTCATTTAAATCAGTCCAAGTATGTCACTGACATACTCTCTCTTGCTCACATGGCTGACTGCAAACCAGTTGGAAGTCCTTTCGCCTCTTTCCTCCTCTAAGACACGACATGAGGACGATTCACCTTGTGATGCCTTGTTGTATCGCCGCATAGTGGGTAGCCTTCAGTACTTATGTCTTACACGTCCGGACGTAGCTTTTTCTGTTAACCTTGCTGCTCAGTTTATGCACAGCCCCACTGTTTCTCACTGGACCTCTGTCAAGCGCATCTTGCGCTATCTCGCTGGCACACGCGACTATGGCATCTATCTTCGGCGTTGCTCTGACATGAACTTATCTATCTATTGTGACGCAGACTTGGGAGGCAGCAAAATTGATCGGAAATCTACCACAGGTTTCGCCATTTTTTCTGGCCCAAACTTAATCTCCTGGAGTTCTCGCAAACAACGCGCAGTATCTCGGTCATCCACGGAAGCTGAATATCGCGCTCTGGCCACTTCAACCAGTGAAGTTCTATGGCTTCTCTCACTGCTGCGAGAAATTGGTTGCTCTCCTCAACATCCACCTACACTCTGGTGTGATAATCTCGGGGCTACGTATCTTACTGGAAATCCCATCTTTGCCACTCGATCTAGACATCTCGAGATTGAGTTTCACTTCGTCTGCGACCTAGTCTCTCGCAAATGCCTTTCGGTTCGCTACATCTCGTCTGCTGATCAGGTCGCTGATGTACTCACCAAAGCCCTATCAAAGTCGGCGTTTCAAGGTCACCGTTCCAAGCTCATGGTTTGACCAGCTCCCATGAGCTTGCGGGGAAGTGATAAGGATACATTTAGTTGTGGATAAGATTCACTTTGTATTCAAACTTGTATTTCAGTTCTGCAGCTTATCCTTTACTGTAGCTCATCTGTAACCTACTATATATGTATCGTTCCACAACAACAACAATCACTGAAAGTTACAAACTCTTTAATTTTTGTTCATTTACTCATTTATTTATGTAGTTTTTTATTTGATCTTTAATAGATCGTGAACTTTGCTTAGGATAAGATTGCACAACAACGAATTGTTTATTCTTATTACAACATTAATTAACATGCAAATAAGAATGGATTCAAAAATTTTTATAAAAAGAACAAAAATAAATTATTATACGAAGAGTCATAGTCTAGGGGAACGGTAATGCAGAGAAAAAGAATTGTTTTGAAAGGAACAGAAAGTGGTCTAGTATTAGGCGTCTGTTTATTTGACGAAAAATGAATTCTTTGGAAAAATATTCATTAATGAAAAATCAAGTTCTAAATTATATTTTGCTGAATTTTATTTTTTTTGTTTGACAATTACATGAAGAATGAGATTAAAAAAATAGTTTTTTAAGAAAAGGAAATATTTTTATAGGTGAGAATACGAGGATAATTATAAATTTGGAAAATATAATTCTATGTTTAATGCAGAAGAATATTTTCTTTAAAAACAACTTGAAATGATTTTGATTTTTCTTTTGACCAGAGTTGATTTTTCGTTGACTTTTTTCTATCAAAGCAAACTTCAAAAAATTAGGAAAATATTTTCCTAGAAAATGAATTATTGAAACAAACGGAGCCTAGATGTACTTTAGAATTAGTGGTGGTAATTTGAATTGACATTTCATAATCGTATCAGTATTTTGTATTATATATGTTCGTATTGTATATTCACCGATCGTATTATTAGGTTAAAAATTGTCGGTGTTATTTTGAATATGTTACGTTTTGAACGTCCAAATGTATGCGGACGTAATCAATGTCTAATCATGCATCAATGTGTAAAACACAGCATGCCACAATGACTAATCTTACTTTTCAAATCATACCTTTTTTTTCGCGTAATTATGTGAATAAAATTATGTAAAATGAAAATCTCCTATTAGTGCTAAAGAACACAATTATAATTTAATTATAACTTTTTTTATTTTTCATTTTAATTTGAAAGTTGTTTAAAAAATTAAAGAGACAAATATTTAAATTTTGCAATTAATGAAAAGACAGACTATGATAAAAACTATAAACATCACCTTTTGTTTTAAATTTAGAGATAAAAAAATGTGACAAAAATTACTATAAATATTTTTTAGTTAATCTTTTATTATAACTAAAAATGTCAACATAAAAAGAATATCAGATATGTACCTTATTATATTTTCTCTCTTTTTTTTATAGTTTTTTTATAGTATTGTCCCTTTTTATAACAAAATTGATGTAATAATTTGTCTATGTATCAAAAAATTTAAAATTAAATTTCGTTTTTTTAGAAAAAAATTTAGATTTATTGCTCTCTATAATTATCTTATGCGAGTTTGATATAACCATGAGGTTCAGATGTGTGAAAAAAGAAGAAGAAAGAAAGAATGATTGTAGGAGTGATTAGGGACAACGAGAGATATAAAGGAAAAAGAATGATGCATTCATTATAATAAATATTATCTCGTTTTAATTACAAAATTATGGTATGCACAGCTGTTAGCTTGTTAGCCTTGTAGGTACTGATATTGCCCTTATCTTGAACTGACCTTATATGATTTTGAGGCTTTAAAGAGTCATTGACGTGCACGTAGATTAATTAGCGTGAGGTTGTTCTAATTTAATCAGTGATTTCAAGTTCGAGTTTGGGTACACAGCTGTTTTAAGACTCGGTTAGGAGAACTTTGTCATCCTTGTGTTCTGCCCGATTCGAATAAGAATTAGTCTGGAGTGCGTAAAATACTTCGTGGGTTAGGAAAAAAAAGGGAGAGATTCACGAGTGAGGTCATGGAGTAGGCAAGAATGACCCACAAATCTCCTCTCCTTTAAATGCATGACTAATTGATTACGTTAGTTTGTATTAGTCGTATTGTATTATAATTATGTTGTATTATTGTTTTTTAAGTATCATTATTTATAATATAAATATTTAAAAATTAAATTTCGTTATTCCTTTCATATTATAAAAGTTTACCAATTCGTATTATAGTTTGAGAAATTGACAGTTTTACGAATAACTCTTCTCTAGATAACTTCGAATTCAAAAGTAAGGAAGAAGATATATATATATATATAGTGGATTAGCACATTTCCACGTTGCATTCATATCTTGCACGGGCAAATAGAACTAAATAATTAATGCATGGCAATTTAGGAATGATCTATTATGTAAACACATTATGAACAAAAATAAAACATATTTATTATAGAAATTTAACTCAAATTTTGAGATTTAATGCTCTTTCTGATGTATATTAAACACTGATAATCTCTCTTTATAATTAAAAGTAAAAATAAATCTCAACTTTTCCTATAATTTTAGTCAATCTTTTTATTTATCTATATTTTTTATTATTTGTTTCTATGCTCATAAAATAAAAATTATTAATAATATTTTTATTTAAACTATTGAATTTTGTGATTGACAATATGTGACGAGGGATATGGTTTGAACGTTGAAGGTCTACGGTCGTCTATATTAGTAGGGTGTCGTTTATGATTGACAATATGTGACGAGGGATATGATTGACAATATGCTCTTCAAAAAGCTAAACAACTTGCAATATGGTATGGGAGCAAGTCAAGTAGACCTTTTAATCTTTGTTAATGATGTCGTTTACTACTGTGGCCCTTAATATTTGGTGGCCCTAGGCATAGTATGCCTAAAATCGGCATTGATAGTTGAGCAAACATTAATTGAACACCCAACTTAGAGTAAACCTTAAGAGTCTGAGAAAATAATGTTGAGTATAAACTAATCTCACAACCACAAAATACGAGACAGATGTGTATCATAGTTGACAAATTTGACAACAATGACATCCCTAACCTAAGAATGTAACATCTCACCTAAACGCATAGATAGAGAAAATAGCTAAACCATATATGTGAAAATTGGCTGCTCTCCCCAAATTTCACATCAACAAAAATAAGAAATGATATTATGGTTTATAAATATAAGCTCATAGTTATTTAATAATCCAAACATGAACTTCAAGCTTCTAAGTGAAATGATGTTGGTTGAAATCTTTAGTTCCGTTTGTTCAGTTGTCAAAAAATTTAATATTTTTAAATAAATTTAATTTTGAATTACATATGTATTTCGTATATTTTCTTTTTGTATTTTTAAGTTGAAATGAAATATCAAACATAATTAACAACACTAAAAAACTTTAGATAAATAAGTAAACGACAAATACATTAAGTATAGGAATCATTTATTTACATTATAATTATATTATTAATTGTGTTCTTATAAATTATATTATTGTGTTTAAAATTACTCATCATTCATATTTATTTTGTAAAGATTAAACTTTTTTAGCAACGCCTAGACATTTCGGTTACACATTATTTGTTTTGTATTGATTTAAAATAAAAATATATATAATTTTACATTTGGGTGCAATTAATAAAAAAAGTGATTATATACTCACCAACTTTTGTACTAAAAGGATATTCGATCAATGTGAGAGAGATGAATTCTTAAGTGACAATTATTGTCATAACAACCATTGTAAAATTATATAATATGAAGTATTTTATATAATAATAAGAAACATAAATTATATAATTACATAAAATTATAATTGTTGTGTATAACAACATTGTCAATTAAGAATTCTCCCACAAAAAAAGAGAGAATAAAGAAGAGAGAATTGAGTTTGAGAGAGATTTTTGTTTCTTTTCATTAAAAAATGTGAGAAAGTTTGTCTTTATATAGCCTCTAATTATATTATTTGTAGTTACTATATATATATATATGAAGATCAGTTTTAGGTATAGGCCATTAAGAACTATGCTTAGGGTCGGTCCACGTAATATTAAGGACCACAAAAAGTTAGATTTGTTAATATTTGATACCGTAATATAATTTGTAAATATATGTTTATGACATATCATGAAATGGTATAAATTTAAATTTTTTTTATATTAAGCCACAAATAATGATATTTGATACAAAATAATACAGCACGATTATGCTTTCAAAAAAAAAAATACAACACGATTATGAGTACATGTCTAATATAAATTGACAGTTTTACAAAAATTCAATTACTATATTAATTTTTGTTCAAAATTTTTATGCAAATACATATTCTTACAAAATATGTAAAAATGTAACTGCTTATTCATGTATGATGTTTCGTTTATAATTTATACAAAAAATATACACTGAGTGTTTACTTTTTGTTATTATAAAATAAACATGAATAGTAATATAATAGATTTCTTAAGTATATAAAATTTTAAAATATTTGTAATAGGTGTCATTTCTTTCTTTTTTAACCTAATAAGTCCAAAGTAATATTTGAGATTTTACGAATAGTTTGATTCATTTAAAACTCTAAATTAAATTTTGGTACTATATATTTGTTTTATATCGTATCACACGTCTGTGCTCCGCCCAAAATGAGTCTCGCACCGCTACTAACGATCTGCACATATTTAACAGCAAAATAGAAAGGTGAGTATTAAAGAATACTCAGTAAGAAATCCTTACTGGCTATTAAGCTGCATGCGCAGGAGAAACCTCGGCCTGCCCAGCCTAAGCCTCCTCTAATTCCACTATAATTTAGATAATTTAATTCACACAACACAACAGAAGATCCAACCATTTTATTTGTATTCATTCGTAGGCCAGTGCAAAGGTAATGGCAAGGGAGACGGTATTAATCGCCGTTCTCTAACCATTTTCCTTTGGTAGCCCGTAACTCGCTAGTCAATTATACCATAAATTTAGACACAATAATCACCAAAACACATCATTAATCATTCTGCAAAAATATCGAATTTAGAGAAAGCGAACGGTTAAGGAAACGGTTTAGGAAACCGTTTCCCAACCCGTTTGCTTCTTCTGTCCGGACTGGAAGGCATCTGAACGGGATTGCGAACGGTTTGGCAACCCGTTCCGCAACCCGTTCGGGTGTTCTGACTTGTGCACTTAGGTGAAACGGTTTATGAAACGGTTTGGTCCAAACCGTTCCACAACCCGTTTGGGTGTTCTGGAACCCAATCCTCCTGCCGAACGATTTGGGAAACAGTTTACCAAACCGTTTCCAAAACCTTTTGGCATCCCCTGCATACCAAACAATAACACTTTTGTGCCAAACCCATTTCAACACAATGCCAATCAAACATACCATTCATATTATACATTTACACATATTTATAACTCTTTTTCCCCATAAGTTAACACAAGTTCATCATAACAACACACCAATCCATTACTCCACACATATCAACAGATTTCACATCACAATCTCACTCATCATTTCACAAATTTCACCCGCATATAAGATTGTAACATATTAAACAACATTTTCCCATTTTTAACTTCCATACGAATGCAACACGATGTATGCTAATGCAATCTACACAACATGCATGCCCCAGCTTAAATTGTTTATCGTGCACGTGAGAGAGTCCACTCTCATAAGTTGGCAAATCCCCACATAATTAAGAGAGCTTTCGCTCAATTTGACAAATCTCCACATTGTAACAATTCGTGATGTTACCACACACATTGTAACAATTCGTGATGTTACCACACACGTGCATATGAGATATGTATATGAATGTACTCATTTCATATTACCACAACTTCACAACTTGCATTGTACACAATCTCAACATATGCACATGTCATAAATAATCTCTTTCATTTATACTCACATCAACCACAAGAATGAACATCATTCATATTTCTTTTTCAAAGTACACATAGCACGTGTATAGAAATGCTCGCATAGAAGCCAACATATCTTTTTATAACACACAAATCTCATTCCCATTCACACCCAGGAATACATATGCTCACATTAAACAATTACTCGTACAAGAATCACATCAAAGTAAGTGACAAAGCACTTACAACCATACAATTCAAACATACATCATCCACAAATATGTCCAAGTAAGTGGCAAAACACTTACCTCGA
>CANYCX010568044.1:0-24428 GCA_948193385.1 Breynia disticha f. nivosa
AAAGGATAATTATAATTATAATCTGCAGCTAGAAACCTAGCATCACTCAACTTCCTAAGTTCGCAGTGACTGTTGGTTCCTTCTTCCTTCTTGCATACTGCCTTCCCGTAAAGGAGTCCATGACATTACCCTCCCCTTCCAGTTTGAGCTTGCCCTCAAGCTCGAATTGCGGAAATTGTGTGTGAAAATCTGCCAAATCTTCCCAAGTTGCTTCAGTGATGGGCTGGCCAGTCCACTGGATCAAGATTTCCCAGCGGCCCCGATTGAGTCTGGAGCTAACCACCTGTAAAGGATGTGGAAGAGCGCGGCCTTCGAGGATGTCTGGAAGGGCTGTGGTTGGTGTGGAGGTTTCTCCATAGTAGGGTTTCAGCTTCGAAACGTGGAAGACATTGTGAATCTTTGAACCTTCTGGCAGCTCTAATTTGTAAGCGACTGAACCGATCTTGCTCAACACTTTGAAAGGACCATAGTACTTGGGAGAGAGCTTGTTGGATTTCGTCCGGGAGACAGAAAATTGCTTGTGAGGCTGAAGCTTGAGCCAAACGAAATCTCCCTCACTGAACTGAAGCTCCCGGTGTTGGCCATCATACTGTTTCTTCATTTTGGATTGGGCTTGCAGCAGGGTTGTGCGTGCCTCTTGGAGCATTCGGTCACGGTCCAGCAATGCCTGATCAACGGCGTCCACTCTTGATGAGCGGGGAATATAAGACAATAATGTAGGCGGGTCTCTGCCATACACTAGGCGAAAAGGAGTGGTGCGTAGGGCTGTGTGGTAGGAGGTGTTGTAGCAATACTCAGCCCAGGCGATCCAACGGACCCAATCGGAGGGGTGGTCTCCGACCAAGCATCGCAAATACATTTCTATGGTGCGATTGACGACTTCTGTCTGGCCGTCGCTTTGAGGATGGTAAGCCGACGAGAGGAACAGATTGGTGCCGCTCAACTGGAATAACTCGGACCAGAAACGACTTGTGAAGACCGGGTCTCGATCGCTGACAATTGATTCAGGCAGGCCGTGAAGACGGAAAACATGCTCGAAGAAAGCATGGGCTACTGTAACAGCTGTGTAGGGGTGACTCAGGGGAATGAAATGAGCGGATTTCGAGAATCGGTCCACCACCACGAACAGGACAGATTTCCCTTTGGATCGGGGCAGCCCTTCGATGAAGTCCATGGAGATTTCAGCCCAGATCTGCTCTGGAACACCTAAAGGTTGCAGCAGGCCAGCCGGGTGCAGCTGTTCGGCCTTGTTCATTTGGCAGGTTGGGCAGCTCCGAATGTAGTCGCGGACTATGCGGCGCATGCTTGGCCAGTAAAATGTGGTTCTGAGCCGCAAGAGTGTTTTTTGAAAGCCTTCATGTGCCGAGTTATGGAACTGGGAGAGAAGAGTGGGAATGAGAGGCGAAGTGGCGGCCAAATAGATTTTGCCCTTGTACCATATTACATCATCTTGCACGGTCCAGTTGCTGTCCTTTGCCCCGTCTAGAATGGACTGGCGCAGGGCTGTTAAGGTTCCTTCGGCTTGGATTTCTGCCTTGACCGTCTCCAGCCAAGTGTTTTGAGGAAGAGAGATAGCCATGGCAGCCATTGCATCTTCATCACGGCGTGATAAGGAGTCAGCAGCGCGGTTGAGAGACCCGGCGCGATAATCAACCTGAAAATCGAACCCCATTAGCTTACTGACCCAGTGGTGTTGTGGTGATGTGGTGAGTTTCTGTTCAAGCAGGAATTTCAGGCTGTAATGATCGGTCTTGATGACAAACTTTTGGCCCCATAAATACGGTCGCCAATGTTGAACGGCTTTTGCGAGCCCGATGAGTTCCCTCTCGTAGGCCGGCAGTTTAAGATGCTGCTGGGCCAATTTGCGGCTGAAGAAGGCTACCGGATGTCCCTGTTGTTGGAGGACCGCACCTATGCCCTTCCCGGATGCATCGCATTCAATCACGAAATCGTGGGAAAAATCAGGGAGTTGTAAGACAGGGGCAGAGGCGAGGGCTGTTTTTAGCTTGGTGAAAGCTGATTCTGCGTCCGTTGTCCATGTAAAGGCCTTTTTCTTGAGCAAATCAGTCAATGGGGCGGTAATCTCTCCGTAGTTGCGAATAAACTTTCGATAGTAGCCAGCAAGGCCGAGAAAGCCTCGTAAAGCACGCACCGAGTGGGGAATTGGCCACTGTGTCACAGCCTGCACCTTCTCTAGATCTGCGGATACGCCCTCGCCGTTGACCACGTGGCCTAAATAGGCGACCTGTTCTGCGCCAAAGGAACACTTGGAGCGTTTGAGGAAAAATTTGTGGCCACGTAGGAGCTCAAAGTTTTGCCTCTCATGGTGTACATGCTCAATTCCGGTCTTGCTGTATATTAATTTGTCATCAAATAAGACATGATCGAATTTACGGAGATAAGGGCGAAAAACCTCGTTCATGAGTGACTGGAAGGTTGATGGCGCATTGGTTAGGCCAAATGGCATAACCAAGAATTCAAAATGGCCATGGTGCGTGCGAAACGCCGTCTTCTCAATGTCCGTGGTGTGCATGCGAATTTGGTGATAGCCAGAGCGTAGGTCCAATTTTGTGAAAAATTTGGAGCCATGTAATTCATCCAACAACTCGTCCACTACCGGAATTGGAAATTTGTCATTAACTGTGTGAGAGTTGAGTTCACGATAGTCGATGCAGAATCGCCAAGAGCCGTCTTGCTTGCGGACAAGCAATACGGGTGAGGAATATGGGGATTGGCTAGGTCGAATGAGTCCTTGGCCAAGCATGACGTCACATTGTCGCTCTATCTCGTCCTTTTGCAGGAAAGGGTAACGGTATGGCCGCACAGCAATGGGAGGGGTACCTGGGTACAGTGTTATATGGTGAGCGTGGCTGCGTGGCGGGGGCAGGTCTGTAGGCTCAGAAAAGAGGGAGTTATAGTCGAGGAGCAGCTTGTCTAAGGCTGTCTGCGGGGTGGAACGGACTTGCAGATTATGCAAGCTGCGACCCGCCTCTCCTTTATCGCCCTGCCACCGAACCCTCTGGTTGCCGAGTTGGAATGTCATGGTGAGAGCAGAGAAGTCCCAGATGATCCGTCCTAGAGTGCGCAACCAGTGGACACCTAACACAACATCAAATCCATCCAAGGGAATTACGAGAAGATCAACGAAAATAGTGTTGGAGCCTACCTTTAAAGGAGCCAATTCGCATTCGCCGGGGCTAGGGACTTGTTCCCCGTTGGCAACAGCGACCCGCAGGCCCTTTTTGGGATTGATTTGCAACCCCAGGTGAGTGACAGTCAGATCACGGATAAAATTGTGGGTGCTGCCGGAGTCGACCAACACGAGAACGTCGTGGCCGTATAGGCTGGCTCGTACCCGCATGGTTTGAGAATTTTGTATTCCGGTGAGGGCATGGAGTGAGATCTCGGGGTCCGGAAAGTCCTGGTCTGCCTCAATGGGAGCGCTGTCCTCGTCGGGATCCAGGACTTCGAGCCAAAACAGTTTCTTACAGCGATGCCCAGGTGTAAATTGCTCATCGCAATTGAAGCAAAGGCCCTTGGCCCGTCGTTCTGCCATTTCAGCCCTGTTCAACCGCTTAATTGTGGAGGGTACGCTGCTGGTGGGTGTTGTGAAAGATGTTTTCGATGGCGGCCCTCTTCCTCCCGGTTTCTCTAGCTGAATTCTGCGTTCATAGGCTCGGGCTAAGCTCATGGATTCTCCCAAGCTCCTGGGGTTAGCCAATTTAACATCAATGCGGAGTCTCTCCGTTAGGCCTGCGACAAAGATGGATTTCTGATGGGCTGGCAATACTGAATCTGTCCGGGTTAGTAACTCTTGAAACTTCTCGATATATTCTTCGAGAGTTCCTGCTTGCCGTAGTGACACCAAGTCTTCCACAGGGTCGTTCCGGACTGGAGGTCCAAAGCGGAGGCTGCAAGCTGTCTTGAAGTCTTCCCAAGTCATATGGGGTTGCCCCTTTTCTTCCTGAAAAAACCACAGCAACGCCGTACCTGATAAGTGGAATGAAGCGAGACGAACCCACTCTTCAGCTGGCGTTTTCTGGTACGCAAAGAATTGCTCGCATCTGCAAGTCCAAATTAGCGGGTCTTGCTTGCCGTCATAAGCTGGAAAGTCCAATTTGGTGAAGCGCGGCACGGTAGAACCTCCTGCGCGTGGTTCTTCTGCAGCTCCAGTTGCTGGTGGCTCATTATTGCGAGTTGCAGACGACTCTCCTCCCCTTCGGTTGTCCTCTTTGGCAGCTGACATAGCATCCACGCGAGCGGACAGTGAAGCGTGTTCTGCGGATAGGTTCTGTAGCATGTGTAATATCTGATCAAGTTTGCCATCGTCACCCATGGCACCTGGCTCTGGTACCAAACTGTTATGAGTGCGGGAAACGGATCGTGTCACGGGTCGATGTGTATGTTGGGGCGTTCTCGGCAGTTTAGAACGTGATCGGGGGGGCGCAATGGTGAAAGATTGGAGCTCAAGCGAGGAGCTAGCCTACTCGGAAGCTCAAGAGGAGAGAGCTGTCTATCTCAAGGGTTTGGTTTTGTTTTAAGTGCTCTTCTTTATTAATCGTAGCTTATAGCTTTAAATAGGAGTACATAGAAGACTTATACTTAACTTCTAATGACTCTAGGATATCTCCTTAATACTAATCCTGATCTGATACTAACTAACTGAAATTCAAATATAAAGGATAATTATAATTATAATCTGCAGCTAGAAACCTAGCATCACTCAACTTCCTAAGTTCGCAGTGACTGTTGGTTCCTTCTTCCTTCTTGCATACTGCCTTCCCGTAAAGGAGTCCATGACAGTTGTGAATGATAATTCTCATGTTTTGTTCTCAAACTGACCATTTTTGTATCAATGGCTAAAGTTATTATTATGCAGATCAAATTCATTTGGCAAATTAATGACAGTATGAGTTCCAGGAGCGAGGATGGTCTCTCACCATTGAGTAATCGCTATCCTTTGTTCTGGCTATTGTAGCGCGTGTCGCCAAGGGCTTAAGGGGCATGATGTCATCCTCCTCTCCTTCATTCAGCCTATCATCAATAGTCTGCTCAGGATTTCAAACTCCTTTCAACTTCTTTTATGGGGATTATCGTTCTCTGAGATTCTAAGTAGGGATGAATACAATAGGGGGCGCGGTCGTTGCTCTTTCCGATGCTCCTTGTATAATTTTTCATGTCGCATTGTTTGTTGTTGTAGTACAATCTTCCATTGTCGTTGGCGTAAAGAAGAGCGACAACAGCCAATTTTTTATATACATATGCGTCACACGTGTTCTTGTCATCACTACATTCAAGTTTTTATAACGGAAATTCTTTTCGAAGCTTTTCAAAGCGAAAAAATATAAGGAACATAAAAGTCAATAAATTTTTTATAATAATTTTATAATAAAATTCAATTTTATAAAATAAGTAATAGTTTTTTTAATAGAAATTATTATTAATTTAATAATAATTTTATAACTATTGATAAATAAAAATAAAAGTGAAAGCCGTTAAAAATCCGGTAATAAAATCATCCATTGTTTCGAGAAGAAATGCAACCGACTCGGCGAACCAACCATCCAGACCTAGCCGAACTGGACTTGGATCAAATAGACTTAGACGCATCAGACTTTGCGGCTTCTCTTCCCCTGAAGAAGGTTCCAAATGGCGACGTTTATGAGGCATCACGCGCAGGAGACGTGGAGAGGTTAGAGTACTTATTGGAGAGCGGGGTGAATGTGAATGCGCGTGACAAGTGGGACTCCGTGGCTCTGTACTATGCGTGCCTTGCTGGTCACCTTGACGCCGCCAGGATGTTGTTGGAGAGTGGAGCCATTTGCTCTGAGCATACTTTTGATGGGGATCGGTATTCCAATCTTCAACTCACTATTCCTTTCTATATATTCAAACTCCTCAATTTTTTCGTCGTAATTAACTGTTCAAATTCAATTGATTTTGTTTATAGGTGTCATTATGCGGCATTGAATTTGAAGGTTAGGAAACTTCTTAAGGCTTTTGAGGCGAGGCCGCCACCATTGGGGCCATTGCAGGCGGCACTCAGAGAAACTTTTTTGGGGTGTGAGAGGAATAAGGAGTATTTGGAACTTGCAGCTGAGAATGGCCTTTCAGGTGAATATGTGTTTTTCTTTAGTTGTTCCAAGTAAGTGGCTTTTTTTGCTTTTAGCTGGTTGAATAATTTGGGTTCGAATGGCTGAAAATTATTTAATGTAATTCAACAGAATCCTGAGCTCCAGAATCACTAGGGTTTTAAGCCTTCCGGTATGATGTTTTATTTCAAGGGTAGTTATCGGCCTATCTTGGAACCCCAAGTAAATCTGTGAAGCTAGTTATAAAATTGATTTAAGTCTTGTCACCACAGATTGCCACCATATTGTTGCTAATTTGCCAGCTTTCTGGGTAAATTTGGACGTTGGTGCATTCATAAAGGATTGCTGAGAAAATAGATTAAATTAGCGAAGTTGGGAACTTGCAATGTTAAGCTATATGGCTGTGAAGAATAAAACAATGCGGTGTCTAAAATGTGTTGGAAATTGTGCAGAAGATGTTACTATGTTTATTGTTGAGGAGATAGACGATAGTCAATTTGTTTTTATTGGTAAAAATTGAAGTCCTTACAGTTGTGCTGAATAACAAGTCCTTTTACTTATTTTTACGGGTGCTCATAGTGATATGAGATTGTTGAGGCAATGTGTTTATAGGGTTTATTGGTGAACTTTTGTCATCTGAAATGTTGACGGTTTGCCTGGTGTTTGTCGGCTGTGATTGTGAAATTGAAGATTTTGATTATATTATTTTCCGTGTGCGAAACTCATCAAACTGCTTCCATTTTGTGAAGAAAGTATGTATAGTGGTAATACATATGCCATGTCGTTATTTAATTCATCATTGCTACTGGAGAGATCCACCAAAATTTTGTGGATAGGACCACAAGAGTGATACGACAAACCGGATGACTGAATGGGATAGGTATTTGGATTAAAGAAACTTGAATAACTCTAGAGTGATTATGACAAACTGGATGACTTAGTATGATAGGTAGTGTGTTCTCATTTTAAGACTGAAAGCCTCAAGATGTAACATATGTAGCTAAAATGAAATGCAGCTCTTTTATTTTTGTTGTTAGATTTGAACAAGTTACTGAGTGCCTTTTTCGAACATTTTGAAGTTTACAAATGTGTAATTGGAGAGTAACCAGTATCTTGAATCATTCCTATCTTTGTTATGGTCTTGAATGTTTCCATTTTGTTGGTTCATAAAGTCTGACAGAGTGCCAACATTTGGCTGTTAGCTATGAGCTTCCAAGTACCACATGGATTTGACACGTGATTTATGATTTGACTGGGCAGGTGTTTCATCCAGTGGGATGTCTTACTCTAACCATTTCCCTCCAGATGTGGTTTTCTTTGTGCAAGGTAGGCCTGTTGAAGCTCACAGAGTCATATTAAGTGCTCGGTCTCCTTTTTTTAAAAGAAAGTTTGAAACTGATTGGAGAGACCGCAATGAAGTGAGATTTGCTCGGGAAAAGTTGTCATATCCAGCACTTTACAGTCTCATTCACTTCTTTTATTCTGACAGACTAGAGATCGCAGTAGATGACATGGAAGATCTTGCTAGAATTTGTAAAGTATGCAAATGTGATTCATTACAGAGGGTTATTGAGAAGGAATTGATTCATCAAAAATATGCGGAGCATAAATCACTCAGAGATTTGGATAACTCCCAGAAAAGATTTATCCTTCAGGGTCTATCACTTCCTGAGGAAGACAGGCTTCCTGCTGCTTTGCATCGTATACTTGAAACTTCCTTAATGAAGTCAATTGTGGAACAAAATATGGATGCTGATTTGGATAGGCTAGCAACTTCATTTGGTGCAATGCAGATGAGTGAGTCAGTGCATGATCTAGCTGATGTCTGCATAAAAGTCAATAAGAAAGTTTTCCGTTGTCATCAAGTGGTATTAGCATCAAGATCAGAGTACTTTAGGGCAAGATTGTCCCACATGAAAGATTTCCAGGAGGATGGATTACCTAGTGATTCTCTTCCTTGTCTTGAAGAACGAGATTTAAGCATTGAGGCTTTTGAAAAAATGGTCGAGTACATGTGAGTTTTCCACTTTTCATAGATGTTCAAGGTTAATTGATGTCGGTGGAACCAATATTCTTTTATAATTTGTTGACACCAATGATTCGAATTCTTGAAAATGCTACTAGTCAATAATATTAGTGTTTCATGGAACTTAAATTTAGCCTCACTTGTTCAGGTACACAGATGGTTTGAAAGAGTTAGACCCAGATCAGGTAACTTACATGTCAATCAAAATACCTTGCGACGTGACACAGACATTTATCCAATACTTAATTCCATTGTTGTTGAGCAGGCAGAGGAATTGCTTGATGCTGCTTCCAGATATCTATTATTTCCTCTTAAGCGTGCTGTAGCTGATGTTCTGTTACCACACTTGGAAACTGTCTCACCTGCAGAATTGTGCCATTGGCTGATGTTGTCAGATATGTAAGTTTCTTGTTATTTATTACCTTATTACTTAATTGTATTGCGATTTATTTCCGAAGTTGATTTTTTTTCTTTAGATCTTAACTAAATTTGGAGTTTTGGAGGAGTTCAAATATCATTGATGCTCCAAGCCGTCTCTGTTTTACCAAAAGATATTCATAACAGATTCGGAATTTATAAATTTTCTAATGATGTATGTTGGTTCGATAGAATGAGCTTTAGTCAGTTCCTGGACACGAGAGTTTTAAAGTGTGAAATCCTATCCACGTTTATCATTTCTAGGACTTTATAAACCTCGTGCTACATGCCTTGCAGAATTGTTTATGAGAAGTGAACACAAATAGAATTTAGTTTTTTTATATGAATAAAATTTGGCCTCATGATCGAACTAGGTATTTTGCTGGAACTAGATTGCTGGCTTGTTTAATTGTGATTGCTTATACAGGTATGGCGTTGTGAAGCTGCGAGAGTATTGTCTGGATACAATAGCCTGCAACTTTGAGACATTTGCCGATACCCGTGAGTTCCGGGCAATGCTTTTAACATTGCCTCCACCCTCTGGAGATTCATCCCTTCGCACCACTGCTCCAAGTGCTCCAGGGGCTGTCGTAAATGCAGACCAAGGTAACCTTCTAGATGATTTGCGGGAGAAATGGCTAGAAGCAGAAGCCGCCGAACTTGACGAGAGAGACGAAAGCGCATTGCTTTTCGACAAACGCCTTGAGATGCTGATGCTTGTGGCAGAAAGAGAGAATTCTGACGCCGCTGACGATACCATGGATGAGTATTCTGCATAATTAGTATGGTTTCCTTCCCCTTACCTAGTTATATAAAAGCAAAATAAAACTATCTGTAACATCACTCGAATGCAAAGTGACTTGAATCTTTTTTCTTCAATTTGAGAATTCGTTCTGTGAATCACTGTTGCATCTAATAGATCTTCTTGTGAGAGAAAGCAAAATGTACATTACAAAAATTATGGACACCATGATTCCCTTTTAGGTTTTTTTGGTCTGAGAAATCTTGCCAAATGAACCAAGCAACTCTATTACAACTTGACTCTGGTAGTCAGATTTTGATCATTTTTTTCAGGAGATTTTAATCATTTATCCTGAAGGCTTTAATGGGATTTGATCATCAACCCAGTCATTCCATTCCTAAGGGATTCAATAAGGTAAACAACTGTAACTATAAAATACAGTAAAAAGTTAAATCTGAGTTTTTAATTTGTTCAATAAAAAACCGTTTTTATTTTACGTAGTCTATAAAATTTGGTAAAACAAGAAGAATTTTCAATAGAAATAGTCTTCGTATTAAAAATCATCGAAACTTCATGCTTTTAGGAAATTCAATAACGAAATAACAATGATCAATGATACCAAAATTGTGGGCCAACTTGAAGTTAGACTGAAGCTTTTTCCACAGTTTCTTGTTCTTCAAAGCTAAGATACATTCTCATGTTACCTCTAATGACAGTGTTTGCCTTAAAGTTTAGAGAAGATTGATCATCCTATAAAAAAAATAAAAATCAATGAAATGACACAATGAAGACTGAAAGGAACCCAAGAATATATAGTAGTCACATTCACTTGAATTCAATGATAAATGTAATGAAAAAATGGAAAGAAATGAAAATAAAAAAGATCCAGATATACCCTCTTAATCACAAGTTACAAGAAGAAAAAAACTCAACAATGTAATTCTCTCTTATAAGAACATGAACAACACTCCAGCAATTGCAAGAATCAACTGACTCCAGAAACCCATGTTAACAATCCTATGAGAAGAGTTTGGAGGTGCAGTTCCGGGAGCACGAGTTTCGCCGGCACCCACGTCAGACGACGGAGCATCTGCAGCAGGGCTACTAACATCAGGAGCAGGTGCTGGAGCTGGCATTGGAGGGAGATCAGTGCCGAAAATCGCCTCGGGTAGAAGGACCTTGTCAACTTGGTAGACTGCAACCGGGTCAGTTGAATGAACACTGCTGCTAACTTTAGTTCTAGTCCACCCCGAATCAAGGTGAACAGTTCCAGACAGATCAGTGAAGTTCAAGGCATATCCGCCGAAACCGGCAAACGTACTAACTGGGCTTAGTTGGCTAAGGTTCTTGAAGTCTGCCAAAGAGTAATAATGTGGCAAGGCATGGAAGAGCAATAGTTGCTTGAGCTGGTCTCCAGTAAGATTGGACAAAGAAGGATTCTTAAGCGATGAGAATGCACCATCTTTAGGTACGAAAATGGTAATACCTTCATCAGTGTTGTTTGCTTGGTTTTGGAAGGTGTCAAGGACCTTAGTTGATTCAAGGTAGTTGAGGAAGGTGTGGAAGGGACCAGCCACGGTAAGTAAATCGGTAAGATTTACGTAAGCCGGCATCGGGGCCGGAGCTGGAGACGGGGTTAGTGCTGGAGGGCTAGAAGCTTGACCATCAGCTGATGAAGATAATAAAAACAACACACTACAGAACACGAAAACCACATAAAGCTTCATGGTCTGCACAAATTTATACTGATTTTTACTCTCCAAGTACTCTGCAAATCCCTGCAAGAACAAATATATTCAATGCTCAACAAATCCATAATTGAAATTTGAAAACTATAATTGAGCTGACAAAAATTGCTAAGTACAAGAAAGTACAAGTCAAAGTTAAAAAAACTCAAATCACATCTCGAAATCAACATGTCCTAATCAACAGATCTCGACATAATGACCACTTATATACAAACGAACACTAGATCTTGCAAAGAAAATGCTAACCAAATTCACCAAAACAACAACAAAAGTTTTTAACTTTCTGCATTGGAAATTAAATCCTAATGCAAATTCAAAAAAATGAAAGCAGAAACCAAAAAAGATTGAAACTTTATCATACCAACATTATAAATGCACAGAAGATCAAGTACCCAGATATCAAAAAGCACAGTTAAGTGTGCATATAACATCTTATAGTACAATGCAGCTGTTCTAATCATGTTCAGAAATGAAGACATGAACACATATTTGTATTACCAAAACACTCTTACTCAGCAAAAAATGACAAAAAACAGCATAATAAATGCTACATCCACATAAAATGTACATAAAAACAGATCCAAACCAGCTCATGCAGAAGTAGTACAACTGAAGACATCAAAAAATAAACAAATGGTGTGCCATAGCTGACCTGAACAAGAGAAATGCAGAGGAAGAGAGATAGCAGAAGGGTGAATCTGAGTGAGATGTGTTATCGTGTTGGGGACTATATAAACAAAAAGGTTTATTGCTTAGGAATTGGAATGTTTATAAAATATAATACTCATTAAAAATTAATATAAAGTAAATTATTAAAATAATTTTATTTATATTAAAAATTAAAGCATAAATTGGTATTGATAATATTTATTACAATATAAATTAAATTAAATTCTGAGAGTAATATAAAAATTTTATATAAAAATTAATTTCATAAAATAAAAAATATTTTAAGATAAATTAATTATATAAAGTGGACTTATTCAAACAAGGAGAGTATTTAGTAAAATAATTTTAGGTTGTAGAGTGGTTTGACGTTACACAAATTTAATTTTTGTAAGTTTTATATTATAAATAATGTTATTTAACAAAAAATAGTACGACACAATTGTTTTTATGGTCTCATAAATGAGCACAAGGACAGTTCAAAGCCCAAAATATCCGGTCAGGGAGCGAATGCATAAGAGGAGATCCACCCAGATATCAGAGTATTCAACAGGACCAAGACCAATTCATGGGGCGGACTTGCACCGTGATACCTCCATGAGTAGAATTCGAACCTGCATCGATAAACACCGGTGAAATTCTAGGATTCCCACTTGTCAGCTGAACTAGCTCAACTTGACAGTAGGACACAATTATAACACAATTAAAATGAATTGATAATTCAATATGAGGGAGTAATGGTGGAAGTCATGAAAGGTCATAAGTGTGGGCTAAACTTGCTAAAAGAAGACTCAAAGAGAGACCATTATCATAACTATTATTTATTGATAAACATCGATAAATAACGTGTTTGTTATTTTCACGTTATTTAAGACAATGATTACAATATAAATAGATTGATAAAACATAACTTTTATATTAAAATTTAAACTGCAAATCAGACAAATTAATTTTGTAAACATGACAGTTATTCGACAGATAAAATAACTTATTTGTAATTATATTAGTACATATTATATGGTCATCTCTAACCAAAAAAATGGGGAGCTGAGTTTTAGGTCAAACCAATGTTGAAGAAAATTAGTATTCTTTGCTTCTCAAACCAATATTTTTAAATTATTTGTCTTAATTTATAAATAATTTTTTATTTTTATATATAGAATATATTGTTTAAAGGAATAGTAATTTTTTATCTTTATCAACTTATTGATCCAATATAAATTTATTTATCTAAGTACTTATTATCTAATTAAAATAATTTAATAAATAAAAATAATATTATAAAATCACATAATATTAACTGTTTACAACTAACTTAGACATTAATTTTAAATTCTTATGACTTGTTTAAAATTGTTTATTAATATAAAACAAAGAGAGTAGCATACATATTATATAATTGAATTGAAAAAGATATTGAATATAATTAAGGAATGTGATTATTAGTATTAATGATTAAATTAGATGGTGGCATTCTTATTTTAAGTTTCGAAAGTGAGAAGGGTTGTTAGTTGAGAAAATAAAAGTATGGTTTGTTGGAAATCTTTTGAAAGCGAGGGCCAACTCCCTAGTAGGGTCAACTTTCCATATCAACTTCTCAATTAATTTTTTTTTGTGTTTAATATAAAAATCATTGCTCAATTTAGACTTTCGTTAAACGACTAATTGACGATATTGTGCGCGGTCTAACAATTATCCGATCTAAAATGTTAAATTCGAAAAACAATGACCGAAACGATATAGTTTAAGTAATGAGTAAAAGTTTTTTGATGTATTGAGAGATATTTGTATAATCTTATCATAATTTAACTCGAAAAATCTTATTTACATACATCTCCAATTTTTCTTATTTCTCTATTTTTTTTCTTCAATTTATTATAGTTTTACTCTCAAATTTATACTTAACAATCAACGTCAATAGACCGTTAAGCTGCATATAATTATGTTAATGACTACGTGAACAGTGACCCAATATTGTATAAGAATTCATATGTTAGACAAAAAACTGATTGAAAAAACAATTTGTATAAAAATAAAACTTCAAACTTTATGGTAAAAAATGAAATTTATCCCAATAGTTATACATTTTCAGGAACAAGGTGCTGATGCAATAAAACTATATAACCTAAGAAAAAGAAGGTAACTTAGAAGATGTAAATCATTCAAGTTTCTTAAATTAAATATAATATAATATTTATGGTAAATTTAATTAGATTAAGTTTTGGAAGAATATAATCAAAAAGATTTTGGTAAGTAAAACTAGAATTTCTTGACTGAAAAAACGAAGACTTGATTAAGTTTTGGAAGGTGGGGTCAAAGAAGCCCACCACCGTAAGATTTGCGTCGACTGGCGATTGGTGTCCTGATTTCTGGGTCCCACTGAAAAAAAATTATCTAAAAAGTTGCCAACTGAGCGCACATCCATCTACCGTTATCAGAATCAGACCGGACCCAATCGCGTAGATAAATTGGCGTGAGATTGTTCTAGCTTAATTAGATATTTCGAGTTCGAGTCCTGGGTACGCAGTTTCATTAAAACTTGGTTGGGAGAGTTTTGTCACCTTTGTGGTCCTGCCCGGCTCGAACAAGGATTAGTCCGGGGTGTCCAAGATACCTCGTGGTTCAGATAAAAAAAAATCAAACTAAATTAGAAATTAATTCATTAATCAAATTAGTAGTTTATTAGACAAATTGATAATTTAGAAATAATATAAATAAATAATACATATATAAATTATTTAAATTTCAAAATTTTAAAATTTTTTTTATTACTTATAATTTAATTGGTTTGTCAATTCAATACAGGATCATTTACAAACTATTCTCAATAATAAAACTATAAAAAATCAGGATCAATTCACTGCTTTGACCTATCAATTTAGTTCAATTTTTATAACATTGCCTCCAATTTCTTTAATTTCATGACCCTCGATCATTGTTATCAAACTTGGATTGGTGATTAAACCGAAAAAGGAGTTGGATGATTAGTTTATTGGTTGAATCGGTAGTTCAATGGCCGAACCGGTAATTTAAAATAAATAAATTAATAAATTAATGTGTATATGTATATAATTATTTTATTTCGTATACTTTAAGTCAGTCTGATTCATCGGTACGTCATCGATTTAAGTACCGATTTATCGCAGACCAGTTTGAATAATAAACTCAAACCGAACCAATAACCGATTTGTTGATTCGATCGGTCATTTTATGACATTGTCTGGACGCAGTTTTAGATTGGACCACACTACAGCCAGCTTGACAGATAAAGCATTGTTTTGCACGACATATTCCTGCTGAATCGAATTTACTCAATCATGATTTAGTGGGCTAAGTGAAATAATTATGCTCCTCTTTTTTACATTAATTAAGAAAAACAATTATTAAGTTGTCAGATGAGAAAAATCCGAGACAAATACACTATTTTTAGTAATAAAAACATCATGTTCGAAGGTTTAACATAAGACCATTAAAAGAGGAGACTCAATGGGTTCCCTTCTTGATTTTACTGAATTGTGCAGATTACTTAAAATTAAAACTGTTTCTTACTAAATGAATGAAAGACTCAAATTTCTTTTCATCGAATCTAACGATTAAAAATCGTTGCATCATTGAGTCACTCAATTAAATGACCTCATACTAAAAGTCTCCGAATGCTTCAACATTGATTGATTGATGAAATTTTTATTTTTTTTATTTGTGCTGAAAATTTAACTAGTATAAAAAACGATCAAAAATTTTGAAATAAAAATTGTTCTATTAATTATTTTTAACACAAATGAATTTATTGTTATTGAATATTTTAATTATAAGACGAAGCAATTAATGTAAGCTTCTTGATAATGATGCTGATTAATTAAACAAGTATGTTTAGAAAATTCAAACCTAACAACCAATTGAAAAGTCTTCAAATTGCCATCAGACCTTCCACTAATACAACACAACAACATCCAATGAGTATATTAATTATGCTAAATTAATATAATTTAATATTCCTATTTTTTGTTTGCCAGCAATTAAATTGTCACTACTCACTACTATATGGATTTAACCTATTTATTAACAATTTCTTTCTTTCTTTAAAAAAAAAAACCTATTTATTAACAATGATAAATATACTCCCTCCACCCACAAAAATAAACGACACAATTTAAAAAAATTAAGAAATTTATGACTAAATTAGTTATAAATTATAATTATTATGTCATTTTATAATATTATTATTATTTATTTTAATTAAATAATAAGTGAAAATTAATTACATAGCTTCACGTCCAAGGCGATGGAATGTTGTGTAGACATTTTTTGGTATTTATGACTGTTGTTCTTATTTTATTATTTGGGAGATTATTGTTAGAACGATTTCCAAATAAAAAACTGATTTGTGTTTCTATAGTTATGAACATCTATTTTTATCAAGGTTTCTTATTTGATACACCCAGGGATAAGAAAAAAAAAATTCTCTCATAATATTTTAATAGTATGATGCGTATATAAATAGACTATTAAAAATTTATTATTCATAAGAAGGATATCGTCTTATAATTATTTATAGTTGTTTAACGTTGCTAGCACGACCACTTGATCCAATGTGAAAAGAAGTTAGATAAATGACCGACTAGGAATGACAACAGGGTAGGTCAGATCGGATTATGTCAATCTAATTTTCCTCTTGTCTTGCCTATTTTCTATAAAAAAACTAAAAAAATCGCTCCATTCGAATTGAGTCGGATGAGAACTACGAGTTTTTCTTGTGATCCCCATAACAATACTATTGAAAGAATTCCAAACTATTTATCACACATTTAAATATTTTTATTTGGTTGAAACTACACAATAAAAGTTTACAGTATAAGGTAAAGTCATGCATCAAAATGTCACAATCAATTTTTTTTAACAGTGACATTATAGGTAGTTGAGACTGATTTCATCATTTAACTTGTTGATTTAGGAATTTTTTTTTTTATATATAAAGTAATGCTTCAAGTAACTTGAATTTATAATCTAAAAAAAATATAAACAGAATCAATATTCAATATTCAATTATGAAAGGAAGATATTGAATATGGTATGAAGCGAATGGGGAAGGAGAGAAGAAGAGAGAGAGAGAGCGATGCGAGGTTATTATCAGATGTAGATGTAGTTCTTCTGTCATCTCAAGGCTGATCTTCTCTATATTTAATCAGTCCTTCTAAGGCACTGTCGGTTCTGTTTTTTCTCAACCTTGTACGCATCAAACATCACTGTCCTTTTTAAGGAAATCGCAAATTCCCACAAATAGTGTGTAGAGGTGTAAACATTGTTTCCAAACCCGCAATCTTCCATAACCTATGGAATTGAAATCGGAATCAGATATGGCCGATTTAGGGCGGTTCAGTTTCGGTTCTACACCGACGGTTTCAGTTTTGATTCGACGGTTCGGGTTCGATTTTCCTTTAAAAGTTAATCAAACTGTAAGTTTGGAACTGTCGGTTCACGGTTGCATGATTTATGGAACTAAAACAGGGCATAGCCTGATCTGACGATGCTGGTTCCCAATTAAAACTGACCATTTCAATTTTAATTCAATTTTTACACCTCTAACTCCAAGTGTGTGAAGGCAAGAGAAAAAACTGTTGATTAAAAATTTAGATTGCAGATTACCGATTTTGATTGCCAAATAGTGATTGCTAATTATTAGTTTCATGTATAATGCATATTGGTACGAGTAATTTTGAGTTCGTGATCTGTGTATAATTCAGACTGTTTATGAAAGTTCGACACCATATAATTAAGTTTCGAAATACATGTAGTTTTAAAATATTATTTTATTAAATCAATTTTGTTTTAAAGTTAGGTGAAAGAAATTATTTTAAAATTTAAAACGTAATAATCAAATAAGCAGTACTAAAATATTACAAATCTATAAATCTAAAATAAGTACTAAGTTTTCATAGACGGTTATAGAGTATTTAGATAAAATGGTGAGCTAAAATTAATACACACGCTAATAAAAGTAGTCTCGCTCTCAGAAAGACTACTGAAACTAGTATGAAATAAAGCTAACTCTCAAACCTGAAAATGTTAGGGAAGGAGAAAATAAATCCGCGAGAGACGACACTTCAGACGATTCAAGAGCTCTACATAACTAATTTGAAAACAATTTAAAGAAATGCCACACAATAGTAATATTTTTAGAGGGTGTTTGTTAAATATCGAGATATTTCGGATGGAATGGAAAGTGTATATTACAACTTTTCAAGGTAGATATCACATAATAATTTGTGACCTCGGTCACTAGAATCCCAAACATGTATCAAATGGATTTTGAGTTAATGGGTCTTAACATGGACTTCGTTGCCCTATCCTAAAATGTTAATCTTACTAACCCAATAACACGAACGTTCCAACTTCTAATTACAAATTTAGGTACACTTATTAAAAAATTTATGTATGAAATGTTTTACAAACACAACAAATTTTAGATTTATCAAAACTGCAATTAGTCATTTTATAAATTATGTGCGTAAACACAAAAAAAACGTATATATAGAATTTGAAAAAGCATAGCTATGTGTCTGGAGTTACAATCGCACTTATTTGGTGCACCAAACTAATGAAGCCACGTTCACAAAACGAAGAGAGTAATGTTCGGTTTGGCTCAAACCGAATTGAAAACTTTGCCTACGAGATTGACAACGAGAAAATGGAGGTAGACAGCGTCGGAAGGGAAGGAAAATAAGGGAGACGTGTGGGTAGTTGCAGGGCGACGGAAAAGTGAGAAAAGAAGAAACAAGGGAAGAAAAAAGAAAAGAGAAAAAAGAAAGAAAGATAATGGTCTGAGGAAAAAAAACATATAGCAATGGAGAATAATGAAGTTGAAAATAAACGTAGTACAAGAAAACAAGAAGTAATACAAAATTGATGATACCTACATTGGTTTTCTAATATGATTAAACAGTCCTACATTACCAGTTGTTACAATCTAGAAAAATAAATGGAGCTCCCCACCTTCATCTGTTGATTTGTGTCAGAATGAGCAGGCCAAGCCCTCCATTTATTAATGAAAGGTTATCAATTCAATACTCTTCATCTCCATTGCCTTGACGACTAAAACTGCTCACAAGCTCGAATACATTAACCAAAACATGGTATGAAGCCGAAAATTCGAAACCAAAAGAGAGAGAAACATTAATCAAATGAGAAAGAGAGATAAAAGGGTCTTGTTAGATTGTTCTTCATTCAAGTTGCTGCCCATTCTTTTCGGATATCGAACGTGTAGGTGATCTCCAAGTAGCACTTGTTATCGTCATCAACAAACTGCAAGAAATAAAAGAGTCTTTATATACGAAAACGATAAGGTGTTGGTCAAGTTATCAACTCGACCGCCTGTGAGGTGGTTTCGAATGTTAGCAGAATCATCCTCGTAAGGAGCTGTGCGCCACTCCGAGCCCGATTAGCCTTCACAATACAAAAACCAAGTTCATTTTAAAGCCTGTTTCATTGGATGAATCCAATGAACTGACCTTTGATTTAGCGGAATATGATCCCCTGGCAAAAATTCCTGAAGGAGTGGTATCTTCCGGAATCTCATGCGTGTAAGGCTCAGGCTGAGGACTGAAGGTTCCCAGCATCTCTTTAGTGTTGTCCACTGAAACAAAGCAAAGTTATAAGCAGATCATAGGAAGCGTTCGACACTGTAAGCTTCAGAATTGAATTTAGATTTGCAGATTACTCACCTTTGACACCAGTCTTCCAGACTGTATTTGTGTACTTGAGGCCAGATACAATGTTGTTGCTGACATGAAAGGTGAACTTCAAATGGTAAGGACTGCCTTCTTTTAGAGTGAACCATGGACCCTTTATTTTTCCGTCCTCAGGGATCGAGAGAACTATGTCTGGTCTACCAGGAGAAAGGATTGAGAGACTAAGAAATTTCACTTCTGGGTCAAGAGTTTCTGAAATGTGGCAAAGAGAATACAAAGAAACCAAGATTAGTCGAATAAGAAGATAAAATTTATAAAATTCACAATCAAATTTATATTTTCAGAACTAGCTTAGTATTTCAAATAAGGATTCCACAAAATCACATATGTCTGAACAGTTATAGCAGGAACGGATGCAAAGGGAGCGAGCGGGCGGTGGTCCCTTTCCGTTCCTCCTATAGCTTTTTCACATATCGTGTTGTTTTCTTGTGTAGTACTGCCCTTCAATCGCCGACGCAAGAGGAAGCAGCAGACATATTGCGTTAATGTCTTATCGAAATTATTTAATTTAAATATCTCTCTCCCTTATAAAAATTTATGGATCCAATCAAGTGAAAACAATGAATAAGGACAAGAACAAAAACAGTAACAGAACATTAAAAGAAGCCAGCATAAATACCTCCAATGTTGTTAATATCCACGCTCCCTAAAAGCTGCTCCTTCCACTTCCTCAAGCTCTCATCATCCTAACAGTTTTTTTCAAAATTATAATATGCAAAAATATATAAAATCATACTCATAATCGTTACATATATGAAAGGAACAAACCTTGTCCTTCTCGAGCTGTTCTTTGAGAGTATATTGAGGACCAGGCTGAATTCTATTGCTTCCTTCTTCATCTTCCTCATCTTGGTCAGTTGCATACAAAGAATTCTCACTTACTTGTCTCCTTAATCCCTCCACATCATTTTCCACTCGTGTTGTCTTTTCTCCACTTGTTCCTTCCTTGTTTTCATCAAATCCCATCTTACTAGAACTTGACACAGCTCCAACAGCCAAAGACATCAATTCGTCAAGCACAAAACACTTATACTTTATCCAAAAAAGACAATAAAGAAGTTCAAAAGCAATGAAAAGATAGGACTTGTGGAAACAGAATTTAGCTGCTAAGAAGAGAAAATTTGTATCTTTGTAGAGAAAAGAGGCAGCTAAAGACAAAAGAGAAGATGGGTTTGTGTTGTCTTGGAGATTTTAGAAATGGGTTGTTGAAAGTTGCATTTGGAGAGGGGATAGGATAGAGAGATGGGTCGGTTTGGAAGTTAGAAAACGTCATGTGGTGATCCGAAATACTCGAGAGAGAGATAAAGAGAGTGTGGAAAGGGCACTACAAAGACAGCCTAAGATTGTGGAGAGATTGGAATTTGCCCGGATTCACCTTTTGACTCTTTCTTTAACTAATTTTAGATTGCTGTATCAAGCAAATCAGAATTTTGGTTATAAGTGCAAGCATACGACAGTCGTGTCGTAATTGTATCATGCAATTTTCGATCAAATATCATTATTAATGACATAATCATTATAAAAATTGAATTCGTGTAATTCATGTCGTTTCATAATTGTATACTATCCGTAATAAGTTGATATACTTAGGAGTTTCTACATTGTAGGGGAATAGAGTTATGTTCTCATTGAGGGTCGAGTCAGAAGTAGTAGTCCAAATAGATACAAAGCCTAAACAGATCAAATTGACTTCCACAGAAGTAGTCAAGTGATGTTGTCGCCATTAATTCATAGGTGCTGGTCCATTATCTCTCTGGTATAATGTGGCAACATCATCAGTTTGAAAACTTCTTTCTAGATCCTGGAAATTGATCTCTGAATTAAAATAGCCAACAGATTAATCTCGATCTAATAGGCATACTTAAGGGTTTGGCGAAACAAATTGCAGCAACTTTTGACCTTCACCTATTGCTGTGAAGTGTACACACATACATTTATTTAGCACTTGCGTTCTTAGACTCTTTACCAATTTGCAACTATCTTTGTTACTTGCTGATGAACACTGGGATAAAATCCACAAAATTGGTCAAATCTAGTGAAATTTCGTAAACATTAGATAACGTGTGAAAACGGTCATTAATAAAAATACGTTATGCAGGGTTTCTCAAGAACTTATGTGGCTTTTAGCAAAAATTAATTAATTGGGGTCACAATCCACAAGCACTGAGACCAACAAGCTCCCATGTAGCCAGGCCAGATAATGAGCTCCTTAGTGTCCCCATTGCACCACAATCATGCTCCTCCTGTGGGGCGTAAGTTGTACTAAACTTGGTATTAAAACTCGCAAAGTGTTGCTCTGCACTATAGACATGATCTTGAATTGCTCATCTTGTTTGTTTGAGACTTGACTAGGCCTACATTTTGTGTCGCTGTAGGGTTGTAATCTAGCCGAGAGTCGAGTTTTAGAATAATTGAGCTCGACTCGTTTAAAACTTCACGAGTTTAAACTCGAACCAAGTTTTGTATCGAGTTAAAAATTTTGTCCACGAACAAGAGTTCGCGAGCTAACATGCATATTCACAAAATTTTCAAGCTTTGTTAAGCAAAAATTAAAATAATTAAAAAATTAACATATTTATTGAATATTATTAGTATTTTTTATTTTTTATATAGTAAAGTTATGATTTTTAATTAATATAGAATAATTTATTATAATATATTATATATTTTATCAAAATACGATTTTATTATGACAATGATTCATTTTTAAATAAATTATATATATATTTGAAATACAAAGAAAACATGAAAGCAACATATTAATATAAAAAATCAAATATATAATCAATTTTATTCACGAAGGGTAAACAAACATGTTCACGAACTTTCAAGCGTAGTACCACCTCGTTAGGAATGGCAATGGGGCGGGTCGGGGGTGGGTTATGATGCCCCCGTCCCCGACCCGAAGAGTATGTTATTTCCCCCGAACCCGCCCCATTACCCGTTAGGATATAAAAATTAATACCCGTACCCGCCCAGTTGAAAAATAACAAAACCCGACCCGCCCCGCTACCCGCCCCGCCAAATTAAAATATTTTTTCTAAGCAACATAATTATTTGGTTAATATAACAAATGAGCCAAATGACTTTGATCTAGAGGTAAAGGCTCCGATTAAACAAATCAAACAATTTACAACTTTCATTTGTTTGATTTAAGCCATTCGTTTGTACCGATCCATCTGCAGAAACTAAAACAACATAAACTTAGAAAGGATTTAAACGCAAGACAGGACAATGAGTGAGATTTCAACCCAAAACAACATCAAAACATTGGTTTTAAACACAATCGAACTGAATGGAAAACTAAAGAAGAAACTCATCTTGTTTCTCGAGAATGGACAGCTCCGTCAGGGGATGGAGGCTATGATTTCTGCAGGGAAACGGTTCAGAATGTTGGTTTCGAGTGAGAGAGTGAGATGGACGGAGGTGGAGGGGCGGGTTGTGTGTGAGAGAGATGGGGACGGTTTGGGTGAGGCGTGGAGGTTGTGGGTGGCGAGGTTAAAGGAAGGAGACGAGAGAGATGAGGGAAATGGTGGTTTGATGGCTGTGTGACTTCAAATTATTATAATAAACAACTTTAAGCTATCTTTCTTCTCAAAAATCACTAAATGTCAAGTTATGGCAAATATGTAATACTTATCAAATTATTATAATAATTACTAGATTCGAAAAGAAGTTGCAATGAGATTAGAAAAAAAAGTAAAATATTTACAGTTAACTTTAACTTATTTAACTTATTAGTGTTATTATTATTATTATTATTATTATTATTATTATTATTATTATTATTATATAGTCGGGGCAGGTCACGGAGCGGGTTTATTGAATATCGATTCCGACTCGTCCCCGATAAAATTATATATCGGGTAACCCGAAACCCGACCCGATCCCCGAAAATAAAGTAAAAAACCCGCCCCATTCGGGTCGGTTCAGGTTGGTAAGCCACGGGTTCGGCTCATTTTGCCATTCCTACACCTCGTTCAGACTTGGTTCATTTAACTATTCAAGCCTAACATTTTCTTTATAAACAAGTTCGATTGTAAACAAATCAAACTCAAATGAACTTTTATCGAGCTCGAACTCGAGTGGCTCGCGAGCAGCCCAATTTATTTACACCCTTATCTCCTTGTATTTAGTGGCTCATTGTGGCCCTAAGCATGGGACTTACCACCTTTGCCTAAGGTTGGCCTTGACATTATGAACTTTACGTTTGTTAATAAGAAGTCGATACAAAGGTTGTATTAAACGATACTTAATTGCACGTTACTTTATATAAAGATATCAGTAATACTTTTAAAAGTACGTTTTTTAGAATCTAAACTGATTATATTTTATTTTGCAGAATTATTGGTATTTTTTAAGAAGATGCTATTAAATTTAGACAACAATTTTCAAAAAAAATTTAGACAACAACACTCGCTAATGAATAATGAGTGTTTACATCGCATCAAATAAAGTTAAGCTAATCTCCGAATTTGAAAAGCAATGAAAACCTAATATTTCGTTGTGCATGTCAATTCAAGTTGACGGAACGGGTTAACAACAAGGGCAAGTATGGCATATTAATGTTTTCCCGGTAAACCATCCAATTTCCCAAAATCATTTTAGCATTCGATTAGTCCTTTTTCTTTGGATTGAGAAAAAAAATTATATACTATCTAAACTTTAGAAAGGTTTTAAACACCATATGCAACTGATGCGCGCATAATATAAGCATAATTCTCATATTTTATTTACGTATTATTCACGCATATTTTTTATATTCTCCTTAAAAATCACATTTTTAAGTTGCTTTTATTGAAAAATTCATTTAAGATTTAAAATGTTATTTACACGCAAAATAATTCATATCTTTATTAATTATCGGTCAATTTTTATTCGGTTTATAATTTTATACGATAATTAATATTGTTTATGATTTTGGACAGCTTTGTATACACGATAAAAGGAGAAATTAAGTCGAAATGGAAAGAATATAAGCCCAAAGCCCAA